>JBAMHV010000023.1:9816736-9845992 GCA_037177535.1 Pseudomugil gertrudae
ATATATTAGTTATGCAAGAGAGAAAGTTGTGCAAGTTAGTCTTGTAAATTCTTAGGATACGTTCTCCAGCATAAATAAATCTGATTTTATTATTATTATTATTTATACGGATTGTTATCATTGAACTCAATGTAAGACTCCAATAGTGTTACAGGAGATGCATAACTATGACCCATAACTATTTTTTTCCTTTGGGGTTTTATTTGACAGTGAAGAGAACTGTGGTGAAATAAAGAATGGGGATGATGGCAAACAGTCTACTCATCTGGGATTGCATTTCTTAGTGAAGATTTCATGCATATTTTCATCCTTTGGAGGGACATGTGTCCACTTTGTTGGATTTAGAATGAACAAAAAAAATTATTAAAAGGTTAACTACCAACTGCATAATAAAAACACTGTGATGTAAAAAGATATGTCCACCAGGTAACAATAAGTGTAATAATTCAGGGATGACTTGGTTTATGCAGAAAAATAATTTCTTTTATATTATAGAATAAGAGACTATTTGGAGAAGAAAAACAACAGCCGTGAAAAAGATATAGGAATGCAAAGATGTGTAACTAAAACCAAAGCGAGAGAAGGTGTGTAAAAGGGCATAACTGGGCCCTTGGCCTTACTACTTCCAATGCCCTTGTCTGCATCTGTCCGTGAGGATATAAATATTCTTAGACCAGCTGGCACTCAGGGGAATGGAACAGATGAAATGATATCTCCTTCTACAGACAACCCTCTGAGAACAGGGTAAGTGGAATAGCAACAAGATGAACTTTTAACGTATGTCAGTGAACATTCATCAAAGCCATTGACCTTAATGGATCCCTCCAGACAGTGGAAGTGTATTGCATGCTTCTCAGTCAGGAGCATAGGGCGTTGCAGAGACCTGACTGGGTCATTGGCTATAGTATTAAGAGGGTTTGAACCACAACAAGTTATTGAACAAATAAGAGAGAATAGGAGATAATTTCTGTCCAGAACCAGCAACAACAATAAAAGTTTGCTACTTTATAACTTTACTGCTAAGTTCAACTGCTTATGTAATATGCATTTATTTAGCATTTTTAAAATCTATTGATACTGTTGCAGGGTATTTCATGCATGTTACTCTTTACATGTTCCATTTTTTTAAAACACGATAAGTTTGATTAGCTAAATAAATACACAAAAACAACAATAACTGTTTTTGTGTTGAATGAAAGCTTTTCTTTGTATTTTCTTCTTAAGAAACAATCATACAAGATCTGAAGAAAACTTTCCACCAACTCCTAAAAGTTTCACAAAATGGATGCCAATATTGCAATGCTTTGAATAATTTATTCTTAAGATCTTTATATACTTTAGAGGGGTGAAAGGAGTGATAAAAATTCATGGGAGGGAATGACTGTCACTAGCCTGTCAGCTTCAAAAGAATCTTCTGAGGACATTACATCTGTGCACCAAAAGCAGTAAACAATGCAGTCAGAGTCGCTGCAGACAGGCACAAAGCCCCTAATAAAAATGTAATATATGTCAAAATAAGAATAAACATAAAAATATTAAATTATTTCTACTTTTACTTATGAAATTCAGTTGGGAAAGCCACCTCAGGGTGTTTTTTCAGATTGTTGTTAAAACATATCATTTCAGATGACATCATTACAGAGAATGTGAGGAGTTTGAAATGGTTGCCATCATCAGAAACCATTTATGTTTTAACTGATCTTATTGGGATTTTCTAGGAAGGGTTTAGATTTGGCTGCATTGGGGGGTAATCTTTAGTGTAGCAGAGGGTTATATTATCAGATGGCAAAACAACAACAAAAAAAACATAAAACAAAACACAGATATAAAGAAAATATTATTTTCTTGATTTCCTCTCTCCCACCTGGCTTATTTGACCACTTTATCTCAACTTTTCACCTATTCTCCAGCAGTTTTATTTTTTCCCATTCAATTGTCACAAAGCACAGAAAACACACAATGCACACCCCACCCTCAGCAAAGAAGCAATATTCATCTCCAGACTTCACAATTTTTCTTTGATAAAGAAAAAGGTAAATAAGTATATGGCACTCCTGAATAACGCTGCAACTTGACTTATCTTAAAGAAACTGTGAAAGGTTTATTATGGTCTATTACTTGTAGACCATAATAAACTAAACTTGTATTTAAATACTTTGACTGTCAATTGTTTCTCTGGGGAATTTTTCTCAGGAATCCTAAAAAAAATTCTAATCTAGTGGGCTGGAAGAAATACCATGATGCCTCTGAACCGGTCTGAGTTAGGGTGCAGAAACAGGCTGAGAAATTCAGGTCAACATGTGTGGTCCTAATGGGGTTAAAAGGAACCATAATCTATGGACAAAAGAGCAAAATCCACACTGCCTAATGCTTCACACCAAATTTGGCAGCCACTTGACCAGTAATGCTTTAGGCTAACAATATGCCAATAGAACAAATGCCAAAACACAGCCAATTCAGCCTCAGTGTGCCCAATCCTCCTAGTTTATGTTCATTTTATTAGGGCCTACTTACCTTCTTCTTTAACAGCCACATTCAAGTACTACTGCCACATTTCACGAGCTTTACAAAACCATTTGTTCAGTCATATTTTACCCTGCTCATAAAACCTGTCTGACTTTAAGCCTAAAGCCGCGGTCCCACATGAACTGTAAAATCAGGGATTCATCTACAGCCCATGGAAGCATCAAGTTGAAGTAGTGCTTGAACTCGCCAATAAATTATGAGCCCTGGTGTTTGGTTTGTTTGCTCTTGTGCCGCTAGTGAGAGACATCGGATGGTGCTTTTCCTCCTCCCATCCTTTCTCTGGCTCCCTCAGTCTCACCGCTCCCTGGGGTGTGTCTATGGCAGCGCCTCTCCTCTGTGCGCGTGTGTATGAGGCGTGCCGCTGCTGTTGCTGCCGCCTCCTCCTTCCTCTGCCTCCTATCTGCATCTGCTGCAGAGCTTAGCCAACACGCATCTATGCTCTTTCTCTTGTTTTCCATGCACCTTCCAGTCTACCGGAATATTTCTCTTCTTTCTCTCTTTAGGCTGACGAGTGAGTCAGCGCACACCTACACCCGTGGAGTTTAGGGGAGGCATAGGGCAATCACTTTGGAGTAGTGAGGACGTAGATGAAACGGAGGAGAGCGTCTGGTGGGATAGGAGTCCTGGAACCCACATCACTTACCGCGGACTGAACGAGCTTCCCCTCCCCTCCCTCTTCTTCCTCTCTCCCCAGTCTGCAGCCTCCAAGAACAGCCGCCGCATCATTTTTTCAGAACAGCAGCCCCCTCCCTTTCTCTTACCCCAACCTCGCTTTTCTCCGTCTCCTCTTTTGCTGCCTGCACCACTGTGGGAATGCAGTGAAGGTAAACGTATGGGGGCTTTTCCCCCCCTTTCCTCCATCAGTATTACGGGATCTAACATCAGAGTAACTGCAGAGAGACAGTTCCGGTGACACAAAGCTGTCATTACGGGAAATCAGAGTGGGGTGGTCAGTGCAGGGATTGGACCTGGATCAGCTGGATTTAGCCCGCTTCCCAGGGTACCGCCAACAACCACATCACTCAAATCTCATTGACAGATCACATCAGATCTCTTCTGCCCTGCCTCGTTTCAGTTTGGTGGCTTTGGATTACCGCCAACTGAGGGGGACCAAACGGGTGTCCGTCTCTGAGGATTTTTAGAGGCAAACTTGAAGCAGGCTGCAGAGACAAGTGTGGAAAAGGAATCCTGTTACATGTTTATCAGGTAAAATGAACTCGCATGAAACCTAAAAGACTGGACATCTGCAGAGGGGGAAAAAAATCTTTGTTTTTGTATTTTAAGGACCTCATGCGGCTGATAATCAACCCATTGATCCCGGAGCAGGTTGATGCCGTAGCCTGGGTTGTTGTTCTAAGCACGCTCACACGCACATGGATTTACAGCTCCAGTCTGAAGCTCACAACGCAACGGATCGATACCCTGCTTCGTTCTTGTTTTGCAACGCCTTTTTAACACAGGAGTGAAGCACCCTGGGATTTATAATCGCTTCGTCAGGGTCCAACTACAGTGTCAAGCCCTTTCCAACCTGCCTAAGTCACCTGTTCATAACCTGTGGGCTCCTGTGGAAGTGTGAATGTTCTCGTGCGTAAGTGTGTGCGCAGATGAGTAAGTGTGCGCGCGTTTGGTTTGTTGTCCGCCAGAGGGAGTGTAGGTTATGTTGCTTGTGAATGCATCTGAGTGCTGTGCCAGCTTTTAATTAGTACGTGACTGTGAGTGTATTGTGTCTGCTCTGCCTGTGGGTGCTTGTGAGTTCATGTTTTACACTTATGCATGTAGGTATATAAGGCAAGGCTTTGTAAGTATATTTATTTAAGATGCCCAGCTTTTCTTCTGCATCCCATCTCCTTCTTCACATATGTCCCTGTATCAGCTGGCCACCTGTTTGACCTCCCAAACCGTCTAAGAGACAAAAATCTCGAGCAAGATGAGTGAGCGCTCTGGTGCAAGCACTCTAGCAGCCATGACGCTGGAGGAGCCAGGGGCTGAACAAGCATCTCCTCGAGCCCCGGGCCCTCTTCGCTGTGGCCCCTGTGCTGTGTGGCCTCGCCAGCAGACTTGGCTTTGCGCTGTGCCCTTGGTTATGGGCTTTGTGGGACTGGGACTCAGTCTCATGCTGTTGAAATGGATTGTGGTGGGCTCTGTCCAAGACTATGTCCCCACTGACCTGGTGGATCCTAAAGGTAGCATTGGACAAGACCCTATATTTCTCTCAAAACCCAGTGCCATGCCAAAGGGACCTGACGTGTCTACAGCCACCACAACTTTAGCTGCATCTACAGCGATGGTGTCAACTACTACACCGCTAGCCGCAGATGGTACCGCCCCAGCACCAAGAACTCGATCAGGGCCGCCGGCAAACCACTCGGCAAATGGCAGCACTGCCAGTGGAGATGGCAATCGTGCCCCGCATTTGCATAATCGTGTTGGCACCCGCATTAGTGGGACTGCGGTCACCACCTCTGCTACTCGTGCCACCCGACTAACCCCACCACCCAGCGGGAAGGAGGTCACCCCTCGCAGTACTGTGAGAAAAGGAAGCAGCGCTGGTAACGGACGTAACGGAGCTGCCAACTCAAAGCCAGGACAAACTTCTCCCACTATCACCACCACAGCATCCACTACAACAACAGTAATTGTGAAGAACACTTTTAAGGTACAGCAGACCACCTCCCAGCCGGCACCTCCGATGAAGCCCACATCACGCTGGAATCATGGGCGTCCAGGCAAGGGCCCCTCCACACGCCCGCACCATCGCTTCAGAACACGTAAGTTTACTTTCAGTGTAAATGATGGTTTATGAGCAATGACAATCACTAAAGTGTCATCACTTTCATGCAATTAGGTAGTACTGACTATGGGAAACTGATTTTTAAAAAAAACTATAAAAGAAAGTGGAATAAACCTTTGAAAACTAATCATTAAAGTGGACGATTTTATCTGTTCCTTTCTGACCTGCCCTGACTGCACAAGGTGCATTATCAGTGAATGCAATTGTGTGACGTTACATGTGGAACCCATGATAAGTATATCAGAGGGGTTCTTCAATCTTTCTAGCAGTAGGAATAGTGTTTCTCTATCAGTACCTGGTAAGAGGAAATTCTTTTTACTGATATGCTTCTAAGAGATTATATATATTTTCCTTTTGTAGTCACATGGAAAATGGATACTCCAGGAGTGTAATATATATATATATATATATATGTATTCATTAACACAGCCTGCTATCAAGGGATATTCTCACTTTTTCACCCCTCTCATCTTTATCTTTCAATTGTGCATTAATCCGATATAAATCTTACCTACAGAGAAGGGCTTTTTTTCATTTTTTCTCCTTTACTACAACGTGGTTGAAATACTATTAAAGGCAGGGCTCCATTTTGCCAAGGTTGGAATGCTAACGCTCTGTAATGTGTGCTATGACCAAGGACAGCATCGTTATTTTATAAAAAACAAAAACAAATAACAGTAGCCAGTAAGGTGTTGAGCAGGGAGAAAGGTTAGCGTTCACCTCCTGTCTAGAGGAATCAGATATAGCAAGGCCACACATCCTATTTAGCAGAATCTTACAGGTACAGGTTTCACACTGCAGGGAGATAGGGGGGTGAAAGAGGGGGAAATGACTAAGTCTAATAGGATGGATACAAGGAAAAACACAGGGTATCCAGAGGACAAGTGGAAAAGGAATCTAAACCGAAGAAAAAAAAGAGAAAACCTTTGAAAAACAACACAGTTAAAGATTAAGGCAAATGAAGAACTCAAATGCGGTGAACATAACAAAGCAGGAGAGTAGAAGCTGTGAAAAGAGAGAAAGCAGATGGAGAGGGCTAAGTGAGGGAAAGGCTTGAAGAAGATAGAGGATATAAAGCAGGAAAGCTCTGAGTTTAGCATATTTTGAAATGTGCAAAAGAAGAAGGCTTCATGATTGTTATTTTCATAAAGAATATGTTTCCTGCAGAATTTTTTTCAGATGTGGGAAGGATGTGGGTTTATTTATGAGTAGAGACTATAACTGTCATGAAAATAGTCTAGATTTTTCTCTTATAAGTTTATTGTTCATTTTATCTCATTTTGGCCTCTGGTGTGTGGATTTACCATGATAAACTGGCAATAAAAAGCTGTTAATTTCAGGACTAAAACCTAAATTTCTCCCTATTTCTTGTATGGGTTATATGTTTGGACAACAGTTCCACTTCACTGCACACTAATCCTCTTATTTATCATTTAGATGTATCAGCAGCATTGATTCCAGCCACAAACAATGATCAAGTGACATTTTCTTCTTAATCTTTGGGCAAAATAGTTTCAGTGCAGCTGGCTTTATATGACCATAGACAGTCCTCAGACTCCTCCTGCTAAATAATCCGCTGCTCCAGAGTCAATTACATCACTTGCCAAAGAGCTGCCAAACAGCTGAAAGCTGCCAAAGCGAGCAGCTCCCTTGTGTGAACATCAGGAAGCATCTGTTTGTGCTGTATTCTATAAAAGGCCACAGCCCTCACACGCTAAAGCATACTTAGTAAAGCTGCTCTTTGTTAATAAATGCTTTCAAATACGAACAATTATCACAGGAGACTGAACTTTTTGGTGAGTCTCCAACAAGTTTCCATCACCACGAGGGGCTTTTCCCACACATTTGTATGTATCTGAGACAACATGTGGTACTTTAAAGGTACCAAAGTACAGATCTGCACAGCTCACTAAGTTTTAACTGAATGAGATAAAATTGTAAAGCAGTATTTTGGGGATATATAATGTTATGTGTTATTATAGGTGTTATATAATGTAAAGTACATTAGAAAGGTGAATGTATGAGGATTATTAATTAAAAAATCTGTTAGAAACATGTGTCCTGTGGAAAATATTAAATAACTGTTGTGTAATTTTAATGAAAACAATTCTGATTTGTTATCTCAAACATAAAAAAAACTATCTTAGTATGCTAAAGTCATTGCCTTAACAACTAGAAGCTCTTTGGTGTGCACACATAGTAATTATTAACATTTGTAGCTGTGACCAACTACAAATTTGTCATTCCAAACATGCCTAAAAATAAATAAAATAATAAAAAAAATAAGTTTTAATGTTTCAATATATTTTTAGCAATGACATTTTACTCAGGTGACTTATCGGTGACCGCTTTTATTATCTGTGCTTAACAGCTGATGAGCACTGTCATAAGGATATACAAATTTAGAACAATATTTTATTGTGAGATAAAAAAAAACAGTTCAAATATTGAGTAAAATACATATTGAGTAAAATATATTTTTGTCCAGTCTGGAGTTTCTTGAAAAATGAAGTGGAGTCTTTAATATCTGCAACTCTCATTTGGGGACTCATGATTTAGCACCATTATATAAGAACATTACATTGTGTATATTAGATTTTTCTGGGGAAATTTAAAGCTTTTAAATATAAAGTTTTATATGGGATTTTTCGTCATATTCAGTACAAGTTCTGTGAAAACCTGGAAATTCTTGTGGTGGAGTTCATACCTTTTTGTAGACCTTGTAACTACATGGTGTTAGTGGTTAAAAATCGCAAGCCAATATTTTTATTGTACCATTGCAATTTTTACATTTTTAAAATAGTAGTTTGAACTTTTTGTTATGCCTAGAAAAAACTCAGAGTTGTGCAATGCAGCATATTGAAAGTGTAATAATACACAGAAAATGTTCTAGCTGGTGATGAAATGTTCTGTAAAACATGGCTTCAGGTGCAACTTATTTCTCCCATGGCAATTTATCTATTATTGTATGATGTATGTGAAGTACAGTCGCAAGTTTAGGTAGTTTGGAGTTTGGATTGCATACATGCTAGGAAGTCATAAAAGGTTTCTCCCCCTTGTTTTTCATTGCTGTTGCACAATCTAAACGAGTATGTCCTGAAAGGCCAGCTTTGTCTATTGAGGATAGCAGCATATTTTACCTCATACTTTTGTTTTCTTACCTCCTCTTTCTCTTCCACTCTCCCATTTCCCTGTGGTTATTGTGCCTGCGCCTTCTGTCATTGTATTCCACTATCTATTTTTGCTTTGCTTTTTTTTCCTTCCTCATAGTTAGCTCGTCAGCTCACATTCATGGGCATATGGGCAGTTGCACACAAACTGGCACACTTGTGAATACAAAGACAAGCATGAAGCTTGTGTTTCCCCATCCTCATGAATCTATCATTTGATTTCCTCCATTTGAGATTGTTATGTATCTGATTCCTTTCTCCATGGAGGCCTCATTGGTTGAGAAGTAGGGACATAAGAGGCAAATGGAGCAGTGCATAATGAATGCCTGTAGGGAAACTAAAGGACACTGTTGGCTCAGGCACTGTTTAACTTGCCTCTCAGTTGCAAGATATCTTCCTTAGTGAGAAGTGGTTGTAATTCCATGCACATCTCACTAGCCCAACCCCAGCCTCATGAATAGCCACCCACATTCAATTTTTGTCTTGAAGCAATTCAAAGGTCTGTTGTTGTTCTACATTGAAGTAAGATGCGGCTTCGAGGAAATACGCTGAGTCAGTTAGCATTTTTATATGTGTGAAGTGGCATCTTACAACTGTACAGGAGCCAGAATGAAAAGAAACCGACACGCCTACCCAGGCTGCCGTATATCAGCTAAGAGAAACAACAGCTATTAAATCTAAACAGCTGTGCAGTTAAGGCACTTAAAAAAGATGAAAGTGTTGCTGTTCCCTATGGGTTTCATTTATCAGCTGGATCCTTTGGTACTTGAATGCTTCATAGTTACTCCTGTCTTTGAACTGCTTCTTCAGAGGAATTTTCGTGGCTGACGATGGACCTATTGTAACCATCTTCAAACTCATAATTTCAACCTTTTTAAAAATATATATTTTGTGATTGTATCTAGCATGATTGTGGTACTGTTATATGGAGAAAAAAAATTCCGAAGGCCAGGCATGCTTACACCAACCAAATTACTCATCACAGGCTTGTCAGGACTAGTAGATGCCTCTGGGACCATAATGTGGCATCAGGATGTACAAAAGCACTCACGAAATGGATACAGGATCAAATACAAGACCTCAACTAATTATAAAAATTAAGGCTATGTGATTTATTTTATTGTAAAATGATCAATAATAATGTTAACTTCCAACAATTTAAAAAATAATTACATTACTTTATCTAGTGTACATGTAAATATTTCTGCTGGAATTTGGATGACATGTTTTTTAATGTAAAAGTAGATAATAATTGCCAATTCACTCAACAGCAGACTATGTTGCAAGATTGGACATGTTAAAGTATCATACCCGAAACTCAATATCATCATATTTTGAGAATAATTGTGTTGTGGTGTGGCTAATTTTTCCACAGGTATAGGAGAAGGACTTTCATTCTGTCTGTTAATGCATATCTGTGTATTCTGTATTTACTTTGTGCTTATTCACGCTCAGAGAAGAATACTACTATGATAAAAAAGCAAAGAAAATGGGTGGAGCTTCATCTCTAATATACAGCTGTACATTTTGTTGAGTGTTGTTTTGAAACTAAAAGTGCCACACATTGGACACACAGGCAAGAATCACAGAAACAGAATTGATTTATTTTCCATATGGCTTAGTTCAGTTCAGCTTAGCAGGAAAGCTGGAGTCTATCCCAGCATTTAGCAGGCGAGAGGCACGGTACACCCTGGACAGGTTGCCAGTTCATCACAGGGTACAGAAACAGGAATCAATTGTACAATGTTGAATATGGTAGAATTTGATCAGATGTGGTTGTTGTTATGTATTATCCTCAATGATTTAAGAATATTTTACTGTCTGAAAACAATTAAACTGAACAGCTGGATGACAGGTGAACATGTTTTGACTGCTGCAGTCCTACGTCTGTGCCACGTCACCAGCACTGACTGGAATCAGATCTTTCCCAGAAGTTCAGCGATGAGTAACAAATTAGGTAATTAAAAAAAAAATCCAACGCTACGCAGCTCTACAATTTAAATAAAAGTTGTTGATGTTAAAATAAACCCAAAAAGAATACCGAATCCATTTTAAGCTGTAACTGTAGTCAGAAATGAGTACAATTAATGTAGATTCTGCTGCTGTACATTCCAGTGATAGACATGACTGTCCTCTACTAATATAGGAACAGGAGAAATACTCCTTGCTGGACTGCAAATATTTCCATGTTCAGCTTCCAGGGAGAGTTTTAAAAAACTTTATTCTGATTTTCTGCTGGTTGACACTGATGGAGTTGCTGTCACTTGTGTGCACTCACATGGTATCAGGTTGGAACTCACAAAGCAACAGAGACAGTGATGACATGCTGTCAGTGTTTTGATCATAACACAATGTCTGTGATCGCTATGATCAAAAGACCATCATTAAACTGTATGAAAATGTGCTTCTGAGCTCAATGCTGTAAAAAAATAGAGGTGCACCTAAATCTTTTACTGGTGCACCCACATTTAAAAGTTTGCCACACCAGTGTAACCAATGCAATAGATTAGTCTGGAGCCTGATCCTAATGTGCCTCGGGACCAGCTTCAATAACACACGATCAAAGACTGTGGATGTGGACAGTTTGAAAGCATCTTTAGCTTTTTGGGGTACAGGATGAACCACGTTTCTGAACTGTACAGCCCACAATTTTACCTGATATGACTTTTAGGGTATTCATTTTGATGACACAGTAAACCCGATATACCAACACCAGTGTTTGCTGTAACATTAAAAACAATAAGTGGTCAACATCAACTTTGCCTTATCTCAACTAAAACAAGTCAGAGACTGTCCAGTCGTCAGAGGGAATACCAAGCTTTTTCAGGCAACATCTCACCTTTGGGGGGTATGTTTGGTCCAGCAGGACCAACAAATGTTTCATGCAGCAAAATAAAAAAAGGTCACTATCATGTTGTATGTAAACAGAAGTGCATTCACAAACACACACTCATGTGGAGTTGTTAACAAAAACCTCATTGTAGAGCTGTCTGATCCCAAACCTTCAGGAAACTGCAGAAAGAGGGCTTGACAAACTCTGGTTTTGGTCTCATTTGCTCTTAACCAGAAAACCTCAAGTACCCAAAAACCTCCATCTCCTTTTTAAAATGAAACATTTATTATTCTCTTTTTCTTAGTGGATTTTATTTGATATCCAAAGGCTGTCACTGTCAGAAAAAAGACAATCGTTTTTAAACTAATGATGTCCCTGTCATGTTAAATGATCAGGATCCCAGTATTGAATAATGTAATTAAACAGATTAATTGTTTGTGTTTTGCCTTTATAAAGCAGTCTAATTTAGTTGTATATCTGATATAAAATGGCATCTTACTTTGAATAGCAGCTCAACATCAATCCAGCTGTGAAGCTGCAAGCCTGACATTTACTCTGCCCCAAACGCCACATGTGATAGTTTTCTCTGATGAGACAGGAAAAAGAAATTGACGTTTTTCTTATCATGAGAGGTCTGTATATGTGTTTGTTTGTGCAAGCCTGCATGTGCAACCAAGGAAGAGCAAAAACAAAGTACTACAGTAGAACCAGTGAAGCATGTAAGGGGGATTAAAAACAAAGATATAAAGTCAATTCACCACTCCTATTCCCTCTCTCTCTCCATGGAGGTCAGACTCAGATTTGCCAGACAACCTCTGAGGTCCCTCTGTCTCTCCAGAGACATGCTCCGTTTGTTCAC
The DNA here is from genome assembly GCA_037177535.1 of Pseudomugil gertrudae. Lineage (NCBI taxonomy): Eukaryota > Metazoa > Chordata > Actinopteri > Atheriniformes > Pseudomugilidae > Pseudomugil > Pseudomugil gertrudae. The sequence goes on from JBAMHV010000023.1 coordinate 9,828,916, forward strand.
CAAAGCTGGCTAAAGCAGGGCTGCTTCTGCACAGCTCGTGCAGCTGCACCAATTTGCAAATATCTTCCTGGTTAGGAGGTCAGCTCTTGTGTCTTCACTTCTAACATTTTAGACACAAAGATAATAAGATACATTTAAGCTTAAACCATACTTTTTTCTTCAAGTTTCAGATCTGCATAAGCAAGATTCAGAGTAGTTACACAATGCTATTAATAAACACTAGTTGGCTCTTTCCTATAGCTGCTTAAGGCAACCTTTACTGTATATAGATGAGGTGATTTGTAGTGGTGGAGGAATTGTGAAGATAATATTTTATTACGTGTTCTTAATGAAGCTTAATAATTTCCAATAAACTGTTTCAGTATCTAGGATGTACTTTCGGGAATTTTTGCATACCATTAAAATATTTTTTTTTTACATTTGTGAGTCTATTAGATTTACTTGCAAAAACACTGTACTCAGAAATGCCACAGTTCATGCAGCTATGTACAAATTCACTTCCAATAGTTTTTTATGCAGAAAATTGTGCACCTGAATTTTTTTTCACAAACAGCTTTGGCTATTCTCCTAATGAATCAAGTCAGGCTTCCTAAAAACTATTAAATTTCCTTAAGACTGGCATAGCTGCGATTCATCAGACAGTGAAAGATGTGCGCGTATACTTCACATGCAAATTAATGAAGCTATTCAGCATTCTGCAGTTCTGGCCTTGAACATCTAGCGAGCAGAGACACTTGACACTGATGGGTACCAATTACAAAGTAGAATAAATCTGTGTATTCAGCAGGGTAAGCCTGTAGACAAATTATCCTAAAGCAACTGCACACTGAATGTTAGAAATTTTGTGGGAATTGATCTCATGCCCTTTCCATTGCTGCTGCCTGCACTCTACTCACTGAACCTCAAAGAATCAATGAAGGAGAGTGTGGGGGACAGCCCCCAGCTGGAAGAAAGAATGATAGAAAGCAGGACAGAAACTGGGTGTGTTGGATACAAAAGAGGAAAACAGATTTATCTGACTTGCAGTCTAAGGATCTAGCGGTAAAATGGATATAGACACGATTTTTTGAGTGAATGAGCTTCGGCTCAGATATTTAGCATATCTCAGACCACTATTCTACCTGTTCTATTATTACCTCTCTCATTTTTATGCAGATTGGCCTCAAGGTATTATCCGTATTTCACCTCAGTCCTGTCACCACAATGTCTGCACAATGTGTCCTGTACAGAAATAAATCAGCAGGCAATGCAAACCAGTGACAGCTATCAGTGTGTCATATAATATTGTACATTATTGTTACATTTTATGGTGCCAGGTGTGTGAGTATCAAAGAAATATTTTGCCATATGGGCATAAATAAATCAAGACAGCTATATTAACTTTGAATCAATGAGTTGCTCAGTTGGAAATTTTTCATTTTTATTCAAGATTACTATCTTCCGTCATGTCTTCACTGAAAAGGACACTTTCAACTTATTTAAATGAAGAATGATCTTGGGTTTGAGAAATGATTTCATTAATATAGATATAAAATGTTTGATTGGAAAAGACAACGGTCAGATTAGTTAGAATGTTTGCTAAAATGTTGCATAAAAAGTTAGGTTAAGTGTCAACCATAACTAAAGTAGTTCATTGTCCATTACTGTAATGTATTGTGCTGCTAAGAGCAATGGACAATATAGCATTGATGAGTCAGTAGGCACCAATACTCTTCAGACATAAAAAGGTGAAACCGCTGTAACGTGTGTCACGTAATGGTCCAGCATAGAGCTTTGTTTGTAACATCGAAGTTTGAGGCCTAGGGTAGTTGCTGCATGTCATCCTCTCTAACACAAGGGACATTTGATCTTTGAGCTGAACCTCTTAGGCAACATTTCCTCTCAGGCAGAGTAGACAGATCCCTTCTGCTCTAGTTGAATTGGAAGACCCTGACCATAGCCAGGCCTAACCCTAAGTATGAGCTTTTGTAACATAAAGAATATAGATCTTATTAGATATGGTAAAAGGCCTGAGAACAAGTGCTCCCAGAAAGCATCTGACTTGAGTCTTAAAGGTCACTGGTTTTTCTCTCCCTGTTGGTCTTTTTGTGCAGGCATGACCTAAAAGATTTGAAAAAGAAACAGTTCACACCAATAAGGTCAAACAATTGTCTTTATTTTTTATTGTACAGTTGAAATTCTAACATGCCAGAATGGAGATATGAGTTTTTATTAAATAATTCTTTGTGAAGTTACATATACTGTGTACTTGTACATGTACAGTCACACCAATAAAAGTAACATATGATCACTGTTTTAGCAATGTATTGTGATGTTTATCCAATGATTCTGCATTATATTTGTCAAGGGACTCAGAGAATAGTAAGTAAGTTTTCCCATGAATTCTTATCGGGACCATCTTAGGGCTTCCTGATGTCACTGTGTGTTTCACATATAGACAAAATGTCCACTGGGAGGTGACAGCCAGCGTAAGAGGTAGGGTGTGGGATGAGTGGGGGTCTTGGGGCTGAAATATTAATGTATTGTAAGAGAAACATGTAGAACGTGTCTTGCCGGAAGTATGAATAATTGATTAAGGTTTCCTTTTAAAAAGTACTTGAGCTGTCCTGTACTCGTTGGTTTAATGGCAGAGTCATGGTGTAGGATTCTATTGTGTGGTATTTAGTCTTAAAGCCCACCAATGAAAGGCAAACATGCAAGCCTGCAGACAGAATAAGTAGAACTATATAGTGCTTTTAATCCCTACAGGGTTAATTGTTGTGAATGTTTCTACAGAGAAATAAAGGTGTCCTTATCCAGAGAGGAGAAATAAACCCAACTGAAAATAGACTGTGCGATCATCATTGTTTTGAAACACTGTAATCTTTTTTCAAATTGAACCTTTTGGGGGTTGTTTTTGTAGAGAATCATTTCAAAGGCTTCCTTGGTAATATATTTATGTGCTTTGGGAGTATTTACTAGCACCTATTTGAGTCTCATGCATATACGTCCAGCACACAGTCCTGCCACATTCACTTATATTGGTTGATCCTTAAAGCCTCATTATTCATTTGTTCATTCATTCATGTGTTAATTCATTCCCCCATTCATTCATGTCTAGAGAGCACAGTGACTTGCTGATCGCTCATGGGGCTCTGAGATATAGTAGTGGATGTGGTGGCGGCAGTGGAGAGAGGATTACAGTCCATCATATCTGATCTGAGACTGTTAGATCCCAATATTGAATTACGAACCCTGTGGGGTCTCTGGTTCTGTTATCAATTTGCAAACGAATAAGACGGAAATGGAGGGAATGAAGGTTGGATGTGAAGGTGGCGATGGCTTTGAGGCAGATTTTGGTTGGATGCAAAGAATTTAATAACAGCCAGTTTTTGTTGGCTAGGGGATTGCAAGTGGCAACAGCTACAGTGTCATTTGTAATTTAGGTTAGCTTGAGTCCTTTCCTGTTCAGCTGGATAAATGGAGGCCATTTTAAATAGATTACAGCCATTTCATAAATACTTCATTACCATTATGAAAAACATTTTAAAGCTGCATGATGGGCTATAAAATATTAGGTATGTGTGAGTAATTTTAAGAAAAATGTGAGATATTATATTTTTAAGTTATATAAATGAAATTTCCCTTCTTTTCTTGTAAAACTCAACAATTTATACAACATAATATACCACCAGCTCATTCTTAATCTTCAGCTTTGATGGCAAATGTAGACAGAGTTGCATCTGTCACCCCCCCAACACACACACACACACACACACCTGTTGTATTTAGACCTTAATTACAGAACACAAAGATATTCAACTCACGGCTTCAGACAGGGGGATGTGCTACTTGTAGAACATGATTTCTCACTACCCTGCTTTGCACATAGCATCTGGGTACATCACGAGCCTGCAGGAAAGCGTGGACGGCGGAGGTTGCGGCAGTTGGATTGATTCACTGCAATGTGTGGCCTGCTGCCACCCCCGGTGACGGGAAATGTGGCATGCTGCCCTGGACGAGATGAAGAGGGCTGTTGCAGCTTGTGGAGGTGGAGACGGAGGTCACCTCTCCTCTTGCTTGCCTCCCTCCTATCATTCATGACTCTATACTTAGTCTCTCCTTTTTTAATTCTCATCCTCCTGCTCTCTATTTTAAGGTACTCTCCTGCCTTTCTGTTCAGGCTTTTGTTCATTTGTGTTGTTTTATTTTGCTTTCCATCTCTGATGATATGCAACCAATGAGAGCTCTTTGCTTGTGAGAGTACCGGAAAATATGCGGACATCGTTCATTATCCAGCTTACCTTATGTCACCATGTCTGTTGAAGACTTCTCTGAAACAAAATTCAGGAATGGAATGGAAAGGAAAAAGACAAATTGTGTCGGGATTTTTATTTCATTTTAGTCGTCTTAAACATATTTTATTAATGAGGAGTTGAACCTTACCTTAAATGGGTGCAACATCTTCAGTCACCTCTTTCTGTGACACACCGATGCCTTACATAATGGTTTCCGAGTACATTTTTGCCCCTGAGTGTAAAAGCCGAATGATCCTATTCATTTTTTATTTTGTTAATCATTAAAAAATAATAAAAAATGCTACAGTTCAGTCTTCATCTTACAATGAAAGAACATCACTAAAGCCTATTGTCCTTTCTTTCTTTATATTTATATGTAAATGGTCTGTTTCATATGTAGGTATTTATGAACTGACTTTACAAACCCCTAAACCTAAAACTGAAACTGGATCTTTTCTGTGCTGTCTTCTCAGTATCTTTTAAGTGGGACTGTTGTCAGTGTCTCAGATAATGTCCTGAAAATTGAAAAGCACCGCCATTGAGAATGGGATTTTTCCAGACAGAGAACTCATGCTGTTAAGTCTCTCCTGCAGAAATCCAAACAAAAAACATCCCAGAGAGAAGTTGTCTGACTGTATTTCTATATTATTCTTCACATGTTGTTTTAACATAAGCATGTCATGAAAACATTTCGTAGAAATTCATCTTAATAACTTCTCACTTGATAAAGAATATTTAACATTCTGCTGCTAGACTTCTAAAAGAAATTAAAATGAGTCAGTGTGTCATACTAATTGGAGTAGAGTGTATTTTGAAGTATACTGGCCTTCTGCATCACTTGGAACTATATTCAATGTACTTTTGATTGCATTCAGAGCTTGTATGCCAGCTTGCATGGTGGAGCCAGTGTTTTAGGTCTGTCCACAGCCACTCTGATTCTCTATATTCCCTAACTTAAAAAAAGACAATAAAAAAACTTTCTTAAGAAATTGAGGAGGCAAATTCAGATTTAAATATGTGTGTTAGCTTTGATCTATAAGCTTACTCATTACACACTGTCTATTTTTAGATCACATAGGCCTTATCTGTATTCTTATTCATATAACATTTAATAGGGAATCTTTTCTGGCTTCAAAGACTACACAGCGTGTTTAGGTGTTTGTCAACCTGATTGTTCAATATACAATGAAAGATGGACTAATGCCCCTTGTGAGGCTATACAGCAGATGCCATTATTTCCAAACACTGTCAGAAGCCCCAGGTGTGCCGACTTTGGCACTGATGAATAGCTTGTGAGGAGGGCTAGTGTGGAGAGGGCAATGGAGACAGGGACTGACTAAGGTCCTCTGATGTTATTTTCCTGGGGGTGTACACAGTCTGTCTCATGTGGTAATCCATGCATGGTAAAACCTTATCCATGGGGATAATGTCAACTCACTCCTAAAGATAACAACACAAAAGCCCTCACATAGCGATCATTCTGTAGTGTGTTTCATATTCTCCCATCTTACATGGTTCTGTCCTATGGATTTGTTTTCTGAGCTTAATGTTTAATACAAACATACAAACATAGACTCTGAATATCACAGCTTTGCACAGCTACTATTTTGCCAGAAAAAATGGTGGACAGAGTAGGTGTTTACTTCATTTTATCTTAGTTGAACTGTCTTTTCTGCTTGAGGAAACACGACAAAAATCTGCTTGTTGAGGTAGTATGCTATATATCATCAATAAAATCAATAGAGAGTAAACACATTTATAGTCTTCATACTTGCCAGTAATAAAAATCGGTTTAGTTGTGGATCAAGTGTTTTATTACTCAAACCTAGGACAAATGGAATACTACTGTTAATAACCTGCTGTGCTACCAATTGGCAGAGCTGGCTGTGTTATCTTAAAGGACTCTTGTGTGTGTATGTTTATGCGAGGGTCAGGTGAAGGGGAATGGGGACTTGAGGCATATCTTCACTTCCTCAGTAGCAAAAAAAAAAAAAGATCACAAGGTCCTGACAGTGTGAGGATTAGGAGATCATAAAACAGTATTTGGGAATGTAAGTTCATACTTAAAGTGACCTAGGAGATCTTAAGGTTTAAGAATGCTGAATCTTCAGCAAGCAGAAAGAACATCCATCACGTTCTCAGCCATCCTGTCAGACAACTTGGTGAATTATATATTGAAAGCTCCTATCTGAACATCCAGGCGGAGACATCTTTCTCTGTCTCTCCTCTCCATCTGATGTGCTGCATTGAATCATTGATAGAACATCCACAACAACAGTGCTCCTCCCTATTAAACACCTGTCACAGACTGCCTAAAACTAGATCCTTTGAATTGTGAACATGCGGCAAAATGGTGTGATTTTGGCCTTGCATATTGATAGGGTTATGGGGCTTACTGCAGTGCCTGGCAGGACATTTTTAAGTAAGATCATCAGTGCTGTCAGCCGTGAGTCACTGATTTTGCCTGGTTACCGACAAAAAATAGCAACATAAATGATCATTTTTATGATGCCATCACAGAGCACCACCATTTGAGTGACAGTCATTGGTTTTTTATACTCTAGTGTATCTTCACTTGTATTGTATTCAAGCTTAGTTTGTAAACTGAAACACTAAGCACTATCGTGGATTTTTTAGGATGAGTATTAATGGATTGAAATGAAGGATTTGATGCAAGCGAGACATTGCCATTGAAGGCACTAATATCCACTCCTCTCTCTGTCATCATCTACTCTTTGATCCCAGCTGGAGTCAGCATGCTTCAGGGATATGATGGAATATTTTATTGCAGTTGTGGGATAGCATTGGTGTGCTTGTCTCAGTCCAATGGTTTCACCCTGTCTCCTTTATAATAACTTAAGCTTTAAAGCCTCAGCTGGGTACCCAAGTGACTATTTAGCATGTTACTTTTTAATCAAATGTTTTACAGAAAAACAGCATTCCTTTTAATATCAGGAATGCCAGGGTGTCAAGTAAGGATAGTTGGGGACAGGTGAAGGGTGAGATGTGGGGGAGCTAAGATAAGGCTGAAATAATGGTGAGAAAGAGTCTGTGGCAGTAGCAAAAATAATGAAGATTAAGTTGAGATCAGTCAGTGAGAAGATTGGAGGGTCACTGTGCAAGATCAATGTATGGAGGGATGTTAAGATAAATGGAGAAGAGGGCAGGGACATTTCCTGATTTCCCGAAGAGGAAATAGTTTTGATTAAAGAATGCAAATTTCTCTGAATGGACACTTCAACGTTTTATCGGATAAGAAAATGGAGTATCCTTCAATTACAACAATGATGATCTTTTTTGTGCTGCAACCACAATCTCTTGGGATTAGTAAAAACATTTTCTTCAACTTGTAGCTAAACCACTAACTGTATTTTTTCTCTTGCAGCTTTTTCTTTCCATTAGTAAACAGTGTACATCTAAACCAAAGTATGCAGCATTATTGTATGTAATGACAAACAAGCCTGTGCTTTTGTGTTCTGTCACTGCCAGGGCAGGGCCATAACCAAGCATAAGTCAAAATACTGTACTTGTTCTTTCATAATCCACAACAGCTGGTGTGTGTGTACATACATGATGGATTTCATGTGCATGTTCATGTGTCTATGTGCGGAGACAGTAAGAGAAGATAGCATGGCCAGATGGGTTTCGCTGCAGATATGATGGCCTAGATAAAGGCTAGATAGGTGCCACCACCTACACGAGGGCCATTGGGCCATTTAAAGGAGATCTTTTTAGCTTCCAAGTTTTAGAGGAACATAAAGATAATATATTTAGCTTTGTATTTTAATTAAGTTATGATTGTTAATAACTCAACTAGTATACACTATGCTTTAGCATCCATTTAATAGTAAAATTAAGTATACATTCTTGATATATCCATCAATAAGCTCATTTACAAACATGGAGCAGAAAGTAAAACATTTATTTACATTAATTGTTGATTGATAATTTTTCAGAAGAATTACAGAAAAGAAAAAAGAAAACTGACCGCTTTCACAGAACAGACCTTTATCTTTCAGTGTCTTGCAGTCTCTCTGTCTATTTTCCCCCTTTCCATAAGTACAATATTTCTTAAAATTGACAACTTGACAATATTTTTGACTAATATGTGTTCCACATGATTTATGTATTTTGCTGGACCGACTGGAAAAGAAGAGAGGACAGAAAGACAGCAGAGAGGAAAAAAAAGAGAAACACAAAAAGAAGAAAGAGAGACACCACAAAGGAAACACTGCAATCCGAACAACCGCCACTCCATTCGCCATGCCTGTGCAGAAAACAAAATAAATCACAGGGCCCTATAGGGGGTCAAAGATCTACAAGTGCTACATACGCCATGGATGAACAAGCAAAACATGTTCAGCCTGGATAAACCTGAAGAATAACTCAGTGACTGTGATCATGCCGAACATACAGGGTGAAAAGTGCTCAGAGAGAGGTGATCATGCCAAGTCAACCCCCTCCCTCCAAAGTCGGAGGCAAGCCAGGGCCACCCGAGACCAGGGCAACCAGCAGCCATCCCCGAACAGGGACCGCAGCCACCCCACCCCGGGGCAAACCCAGCATCCGCCCAGGAGGTGGCAGAGGGAAGGTCCCAGCCCCAGGGGGGCACAAGCCGAGAATTGCCAACCGCACCGGGCACCAGCCGCCCCAAGCAGGCAGAGCGCCGGCCCAGGGCCAAGTGCCCGAACGCAATGAATTTGAGTCAGGTGTTTTATAAGAACATGCGTAAGACATGCAGGGCAGGGGGGCCTGAGGACGGGAATTGAGACCATCCCGGCGGCAGACCCAGGTCGGCCCAGCCCCCAGCTCTGGCACAGGCAGACCCCCCCGCCCACGAGAGAGGGGAGGCCACCCCCGAACACCCGCCCAGCCCACACAGAGTGCACCGGCCCCCCACCGTAGAGCCGACAACCCCCGCCCAAGCCCCTACCAGCAATCACAATATTTTTAAAGTCATCAAAAAGTTGCTACCAGCTTGACAACTTGCCTCTGGATAATGCCATTATTTAAATCTGAGTCAATACAGCAAAGGCAGGTTATGTCTTTTTTGTCAGATTTTGCTAGACAGTGTTTACAGCCCACAGCGGCCATTTCAAAGCACCATCCAGGCCACACTGAGACAGCTCTGGCCTGAAGAGGAACAGGAAGTGCAGTAGAAAGCTTCTGTCCTTTTCTAGGGAACTCTAGGACAGAGAAAGCCTTCACCAGCACCCCAGGGAAAGTGAAGACAGATTAATGCAGAGGCTTTAATATTTCAGATGAAAACGTATTACTGCTCTCTTGCTCTGTCTCCCCTCTCTCTCTTGCTCTCTCTCTCTCTCTCTCTCTCTCTCTCTCTCTCTCTCTCTCAGAAAGCCAGGCCTGAATTTTGCTTGCTTACCCCTCTCCCCTCTTATGTCCTGCTGTCAGGCTTGAGGCATGAATGTGTTTTGCTGAGGGGTAGATTCCCCCATCCAAATCCTCACTGTATGTTCAATGTGACAGGAAGTGGTAGATACGCAACAGACAAATCTAAATGAGCAGCATTGCAGCATTGTCTGTTTGTATGTGTGTGTGTGTGTACTGTGTGTGTGTGACTGGGGGTGGGGTTCATCTGTCAGTGTGTTGGCACATTTGCTCTTGAAGCTTTTGACCTTGCAACTAACCCTTGCAATCTATCTTTGGTATCATTTCATGTCGATATGTCACCTTGGATGCACATTTGGCCAAGTTCTGCTTCTACTATGAAAACCTCCTTAAGAAACATCACATGAGGCCCTGTTTAATGGCGAGATGGTCACTGTCTTCACTGAATCCATCATAACCACTTTTTTTTTTATATTTGATCTGGTGACATATATCTTAGCTGAAGATTCACCACGTCACATATTACACAATCCATAGTTTCCAGCATGCCTGCTGGCAAATAAATCCAGCTTAAGAAGATTAAAACAGGCATACCGTCTCCACAATGGAGTTTCACGAACCTAGGATTGCAGGGTTTGTTACAGGACTCTTCTCTCCAGGGGACTAAGGGATCAAGCTTTTATTGAGTGATGAAAATCAATAGCATCTTGTTGTCTCATTTATTGACAGTAACAGTTTTGAAAGAGAAAAAGAAACAGATCAAATAAGTAAACTGATGCAAAGTTGGATTTAAAGAACCGTTTCTAAATGGTGTTCATACATACTATTGTCAAATAAGTCGGTATAAGCCCAAATGATCAGCTATGTATATATATAGGTTTTTAAATATAAAATTTTCAAGTATAAAAGTGGCATGTGGAGTAAATCGCTCTCATGAAAATGGCAGTTTCTAAATCTATGGTATTAAAATTCCCTCTGAATTGTAAAGGTTTTTTTTTTTTAAACAGGTCAAAGACGCAGGAAACCTTTTGATCTGTAGAGCTTTCATTCCACTTGAAATTATACAATTTTGTCTTGTAAATGTTTTTTAAATATATGAGAAAGTTTAATTAAGTGTTAGATATATTTTATAATTTACTCTTTGTTTTTGTCCTGAGACTGAGCACATTCTCTTGTTAAAAAGCTGTTGCAGGTTAAGAAAAATGTCAATGCTTAATAGTTTGACCAGCATTTGGTAAATTTTATGCAATTGTATGGTTTGTTAGTATTCCAAAAGCTATTTGCTTATGTTACCTTTGGGTTAAGGTGCTAGCTTTACTAGCTTTACTAACCAGGGCTTTACTTGACAGAGAAAGAACAAATGTAGCAGGTTAAGAAAATTTGTAGTGCATTCATCTGTTTGAATTCTCTCAGAAAGAAAGTTTATCTGGACAGTATAAATGGCTGTATCTTATTTAGGGAAACAAGAATTGTTAACACTTGTTGTCAGAGGAAAGCGAGTGAGCTTGATAAAGATGTTAGGAGCTTATTCCAAGGTGACACAGTTATTAAGATTAGGGATAGATTGTGGTTACAGCAAATACCGATGTAACAGAGCATTATTTATTCCCTCTTTGACAGCAAGGAAAAATACATATACCAAAGTCACGGACAAGGAATGGCTACAAACTGAGCCGATGATTATCTTGTATATTTTTGTTGTTTCAATCTTTATTTTATGAAAAGCAAATAAATTCTGAATAAAAAATTATTCACAAAAAAAAAACATTGTGTCCAGTATAAATAACATAATGCTTATAGCCTTAACATCAAATGTTAGATGTCAGTCGTGCAGTTTCAGCAATTCATTTAGTTATATAAAGTGGGCTGATATGCACAACACACACATGAGAAACAAAAATTTAATGCTCTGATACTGATGTGATTTGATTCATGTTAGATTTAGAATACCATCCGCTTTTCCAAAATTGCTGCTCTTCCCTCTACGTGAAGGCTTGGTTTCATGCTCTAGCTGATTAATCGATGTCAAGCTATAACAAAAGAATTTATTAATGGGGTAGATACTTTCTGCTCAGGTCATGCTGTTTCAAGTGCAATCACTATAATTATTTCACTTCACTGGATTTCATTTAACAACCATCCATTACGCCACTGCATGTGGAGGTCAGGGTCATGATGACAATATGGCAAGCAGAAGAGCTCAGAGATGCTGTTCTCCAACAAGTAACGGAAAGGGAGGGAGGCTTCTGTTGCCATTGGGAAATGTGTTCCCTGCAGTGTATTTTGGGACAGACCTTGGGTGTCCTCTAAGGAACCAGCGCCTTCTGCCCTGCAAACCTCTGAAGGGAGACTGCACAATAAACCGAGGCCAACCCTTCCACGCTTTACTGACCCAGTGTTTGTGCATGCAGACTAATTTTGTGCTTGTGTGTTTTGGGTTTCTCCTTCCTCTTGTTATCTTCAGTTGATTTAACTATTTAAGCTGTCTTTCTTCATCTACCTCCACTCTTATAGACGGACTCTGTCCTTCCCCACATTTCCAGAGATTCACATTTCATGTGTATCACATACATGTGTCCACAGTAAGCTACACAAGACGAAAGGCATGTTTACTTTCTCATTATGCACATTCATTCACACATGTACACAGGTTTTCTCTCTATTTTCTCTCTATTTTGTCTATATCAATCTATAGCGCTTTCTCTCTGCCCCCCTCTTATCCTTTACTCATATAAACACACACATGCACAGCCATGCACGCCTCTGCAATTCATCTCCCAGGAGGCTTCCTGCCTTTCCTAAGCCAAACCGTGTGCTAATGTGCTGATGTGTTTGACATGGGCACCCTCCCCCCTTGTTTCCCTTTTCTTTACCCTGGATCATTTTTTTCACAGTTCCTTGATGTTTACCAAATCTGTGAATACACATCCCTACAGAACCATGCATAGATACATTTATATGAAGTTAAGGTTAAAATCTATTTTAAGAATTCATGGTTATTATCACAAACATGTTGAAAAAGGTAATTGGATTTATTTAGCCCAGGAGCAGGAACCTGTATGTAGGGTAGTCTAAATTACCAGCAATTTTGAAAATGAAAATGGGTTTGCAGGAAAATCCAAAATAGAATTGTCAATAAATAAATAAATTCTCAGATACCAGCTGATGGTAAAAAATGTTTTCATTTCAAAATCAATTAACATGGACATTTATATATAAATGCCACTTTTGCACCTGCTGGTTTGTGAACGGGACCAGCTACCTCGTATCATTTTTAACCATCTGACAGTCATTATGTATCCCTTCTAATCCCGGGCTGAGACTGAGAATAGGGGTCCAACATCAGAACCCTAACAACCACAAAGGCAACCCCACCTGCCAGTAACAATCTCAATACAGACTCCAAATCATCAGATATACAATCACTAAACAGAATTGAGTACATTTTTAATGGACAAGGTTACTGTTTAATGTGTTATGTGGCCTTCATCCTGGGGCTTCTTCAAAATATGAATGGAAAACACTTTAAATAAGATGATGATCATTGTAACTACATAAGTTTGTTTGCTCTATTATTTATGTATCTTTTACATTACTATTTACAGTTTATAGATGTTTACACACTTTATAGATTAAATGCAAAGAAAGTTCAGGATGTAATCTGTAATTTGGTAACTCAGTTAGGTACAGTATGAGAAGTACCACAAAGCAGTTTTTTAATGGTTACTTTAGAAATGAATTGTCTTTGCATATGTCACAAAGGCTTTTAAAAGGAGCTCTTCCTTGTATGAAAAAAATCAAAATTTCAGTTTGGCACTTTGTCAGTAGAGACAAAGCAATCCAAGCGTATACATTATTTATTTTGAGATCTTTAGCAGGTCAGCCTGGCTCTGTTGTCAGTCTGCCTGCTGGTCTGACCACAGTTTAGCTTCAGACAGAATATTTCCTTTTCTATATTATGGACTTACGCTCATTCTCCTTTGTCTGAAAATGATCTTTCTTCACCATTATGAAATTTGGATAGGCAGAATTCCTGCTGTCAACATTCTTTGTGCTATTTAGGGTGGTGTTGTCTGTTTGTGTAACATTACTCTTGCCATAGATAATACAACATTACCAACAGAATCACTGCTCAGCAATTCTTTTCTGCTGTTTTCTTAAAAATTCAATTGGTCTGTTCAGTTGAGAATCTTTCCGGAGCTGAAAGTCGTAACACAGGCAGCTACAACACTGAGCATTTAGAGGTCAAAGGGAGAGAGCGGGAGACTGGGTGCAATGGGAACATGATGTTGAGAAGCACAGGCACAGTAAGAGCAGCTGGTCAGGAAAGAGGGGGATGAGGGAAAGCAAGGAGTGAAGCCACGAAGAGAGAAAAATGTGAGGGTAGAGGAACAGAGGACAAAGTGGGGAATAGAGCAACAAGAGTATCATTCTCAGTTACACTGTTTCACATGGTGGAGTCCCTCTTTAAAAGGCCAATTACTCTGTAATAGTTCTAGGCTGACTAGGTGATTTCTCACTGTGCTGAGTGGAATAGCAGAGCAGGAGTGGACTCAGTCCAGTGGAGAGACCCAATCATCATTGCACTGCAGTGAAGGGAGTCAGGGGACACATACATGCGTGTGTGTGTGTGTGTATGTAAGCATTGTGTGCATGTCCATGAGAGTGCACAAAAAAGTTTTTGTATGTAATTGTCACTTTTCCAACAAATTCTTTATTGAATATTATCTTCAAGCCCTACAAGCATCCTTTAGTTGAATAGACCATGCTATGCATGTTTCTCCACTCAGTCTTACATACATACAAAATAACCTTCATCAGGGATGAGTTTCATGCACCTCTCAAAATGGAAGACAATACTGCTAGAAAGGATTAATTCCCTTACATGTTTGGCAAATGCAATATATTTTTTATGTATCCTTTTTTTTTGTTTTGTTTTAGCCACCATGTTGAATTTATTTAATTCACAGTCTGTTCAATTAAAGCAAAAAAGGCTTTCCAGCCTTTAATTGACAGCTATGATAAATGGTGGTTCTGTGTCACCTTTTCCCCAGTGAATCATGCTCACACTGCCCACACTAAACTCCCCCTTTATATTTCTCTCTTTACCTATGGGCCCCTTTTCTCTTTCTGCATTGTTATCCAACATAGATTTGGAGATTTAGGTGCTTTACAAAGAAGCATTAATTCATCCTGGCAATGACAAGATTAAAGTTGCATTCCATATAAGCTTATGTTATATCCAAAGGCTGGACTATGGCTTTCATCGTGAATAGGATGAGCAATTGACGGAATTATTTGTCGCACATAAGATCATAAGCTTACTAAGGAGATTTTCTTGACAATATTAAAATAGTTTAGGATGAAAAAGTTGAAGTTGTGTACAGTCAATCAGAAAAGGGAGATGATGGCAGTCTTGGAAGTCTTTTTCCATGTTTTTTTCTTATGTAGCTTTTGGTCATCTCTCAAAAATAATAGGGTCAGTCAAATCTAGTCTGATTGTTGGTGGAGAATCAGCATGGGGTGCTGAAAGCACATGAGAGTGAATTTGCTGCCGTTCTAGACTGACTTTAATGGATCCCTTACTGTGGCTGCCCTTAAAAGCTACCTTACCACAAGCTAATGCTTGTGCATGAAATTTTAAACAACGATGGATGGAATAAAAAGTTTTTAGATGTGCGTGACAGCACCCATTACATCCCTTGTGGCCTATGCTGGCCTCAGCTAAAGATCCCTGTGTGAATTGATGCTGAAAGGACCTGATGACACTTGTTCTACACTAACAATATGTGTGCGGTTGTGTGCGCGATATTGTGGTGTACTGTATATACTCACAAGCAGCATTGAAAAGGTATTATGGAGGTGGAGGAGAAGCTGCTTTAATGCTCAACAACCAGCCAAGATTGTGTTTTAAAATGATACAAATGTACTGAATGCAAAGAGATGCTGCAGGCCACCTTGTAGTTCAAAACTGAGGAAGCCTGCTGCTGCCAAAATTGACTACTCCCAAAAAAGAAGATGGTAGCTTCTGTAAATATTAGAAAGAAGATGACGCTTCATTTAAAGTGGAATGATTGTATCTGTCCTTTTTTGCTCCTCAGCTGGTATGTGCTCTTTTATATTTATCATTTTTGGAGTGCTTTTTAAGATCACAGCTCAAGTTTGCTTACTATTTTTGTATTTGTGGTCTTGTAAAGTTAGCCTGATTGACTCTCACAAACTTCAATGTCATGTTTGTGTATGTACATGTTGTGACTGAAATGCATTCAAGTAGTTTGTAACTTATTGATGTATGGATGGTCCTGCCTTTCCCTCAATTTAAAATTCAAAAAGATTTTTTGGTGCACACACAGATGCTGACAATCAGAGCTACTGGCAATGATGCATAGCTAGAAAACCCTTCAGTATTAACTAAGGAATGGTCATGAGAATACCAGAAGTCTTACAGGATATGATAATATTCAGTTTATGACATGGACACAATTTTTGTGACACTTTAAATGAATGCATTTTATTTGGAAGCATCTTTGGAAGATACTTTTTTATATCAGTTTAAAGTGTAGAGTCCTAATGTCTTAATTATAACTAGATTGC
Organism: Pseudomugil gertrudae; assembly: GCA_037177535.1. NCBI lineage: Eukaryota > Metazoa > Chordata > Actinopteri > Atheriniformes > Pseudomugilidae > Pseudomugil > Pseudomugil gertrudae. The sequence goes on from JBAMHV010000023.1 coordinate 9,845,136, forward strand.
TTGGGTGAAATATTTAGGTTACTTGCAGAATTCCGTTGCATTGTAGTGTTATACCGTATTATTATCATAAGTCTTCTTTGTGTGTTCCTTATAAGCATTCATTACACCAATCTTGGTTGACATGTGATCACAATGCTTACTTCACCCTACCATTAAGTAGCACGTGCTACGATGCAGTGTAATTTCAGGTAAGCACCTCTTTTGGCTCAGTAAGAAAGGCTATTTTGTGAGACAGCATACAGTACTTATGCTGTGTTGAGAACTGGGGTTAGGCAAACAACCTAAAGTTTTCATTTATTGCACTCACTTAAATGTCTCACTATGGTATATTGAGGGCCACAACTCATGCTTCCATTGGTACCATTTATGTTGTCAAAATCCAAAAAAAAGCAAACCCCTTTATTGGACTCTTGTAGTGATAGTCTTTCCAAGAGACTAAAACCTCTTCTAGCAGCTCTGAAAAGGCATGAAATATAAATTTCTATGTACCTTGGAGCTTGGTTGCAACAGTTGGACTTAATGATTAAAGGAGATGAGTTGTTCAGGGAAGTTAGGACACCTTCATTCAAACTACTACATTTGAGCTGGCTCATCTCACACCAGACAAAGCATCACACTTATGGCGTGTGTTTCAACAGGTGTGGACTTCATTTGGGATAGAGCCAGGAAGACTTCCATCACCAAACATGTCATATGGTTGAATGACAACTGACCCATCACACAATGGATTTTACCATGTTTCTCACCAGCTTTTTTGGGATTCTTAGGGAAGAGATCACAACTAGGGCTGTGCCAAAAATCGAAAGATCGAAAGATCGCAATCTATGCTGGCCTCGATCTCGGTGATAAGCCAAACG
>JBAMHV010000023.1:9846137-9859376 GCA_037177535.1 Pseudomugil gertrudae
TCGAATCGAAAATCGAGATCGAATGATATGAGAAAAAAAATCGTGATTCTTTTTTTCCCCAGATCGCCCAGCCCTAATCACAACCATATTGGAGATTGAAGAAATTGAGGCATTAGACTCAGAGTGGTGCAGTCCAATGATCCTTCCTACATGACAAGGTTCAGACAAGATTCAGAAGGTTGAATGCCATCCTAGAATATGATGTGTCTTCCATGCCAAAGACTATATTTTGGAGAATTTAGACTCCCATGCAAATCACCACACTGGATCTTTTCAGGCTTTCAAAATGCCTGACTTCTGCCTATGCAGTCCAGACTTCAGCAAGACATCCCTGAAGATGGACATAAGCCACCATAAGCTGGAGATTGATTGCTTTTTATTGGTAGACAAATAACCGTACCACAGGGTGCATCCCTTAGTGAAATGTTAAAACATGTGCTATCAAGTCACTTTAATGTGTCAGTTACATGTCCTTATGGTGTCAATATTTTGTGCCTAGGTTTTTTATTTCTGCTGCCAAGGAAGTCAATTACATTCCAATTCCTCAAAGTTAATGCAGAATAGAATGATGTTGAATAAATTCAGAGTCAGAGCAGTCATGTCTGGAGCCTCTAAATTAAATCCTTCCAGATCAACCATCACTTTTTGCCTGAACCTTTCAAACAAAGACTGGTTGAATTTGGTCTAATCCAGGATTAGATTCACCTGTAATTGGCTCTGCATGGAGTGAGTTCACTGTTAAATAGCTCCTTAGTGAGAGGATGATACCCTGTGTGCATAGGACAACCATCTGGGGAACATAGAAATTAGCTTCTAATGCATTGTAAGAACATAGAGCAATACAGTACTGACACAACAAAAGGCTTTCATTGTCCTAAAGGTTGTTTTGCAACATATACTGCAGTTCTGCTTTGCATTAGACATAAGGGGAAGGGCCATAATTATTGCTGTCCACTAAACCGCTCATTGGCTCACCACAATGACAGACTTTGGAAGAGGAAGCTGTGACTACATTAGTGGCATTCATTTGTGCATTTGGGGGCAATTTAGTAATGGTTTAGAGTAGCAGCCATTAAGCTTGTGGTAACAGTAACATGTTCAGCTTCTGCAGCAGGTGCTTATGGAGGTTATGTGTCCATTTGGGCTTTATCATTACAGAGCTGTTAAGAAGTGGGAGAGGATTCATTTAAATTTGAATGGGAAGCAATTTAACACATGCATGCATTGAACATTGCTGACTACAGTAAATGCTTGTTCTAATTCCCGGTCTGCCATTGATCTGCACTGTTACTAAATGTTTTCTAATACTTTTGACAGAATTAAAGCCTAAACACAATGAACAATGTGGAGTTTTGCATCAACATTGTGTTAATAGTCTTTTTTTTCATCAGTTCTATTTTTTTTTAACCTGATGGGTCCTCCTAACCCTTCCTGAAGGTTTTAAATCACAGGGATTCTAAACTCACACTCTGACCTGGCCAATTCAGATGGTATTAATATTACTGTGCGATTAGGGCAAAATATTATCCAGATTCCATAAAAACAGGACTCAAATTTTAGACAGCCTAAGCCTACGACGTTTTATGAAATGTAGTTTTGGTATTGTTAACATAATAATATTTACCTTATTAATCTTACTTGGATTGTGAAATTCTGCATTTGATCCCTCTCTTGATGTTCTAGAGAGCAGCGGGGTGGCATGTTTTGGCACCAAGGAGCACTTGAGAGGGATTAAATGCCTTGCTCAAGGATCCATTGTGGTTCAGCCTATTGGGACACCAGCAACTCTAACCTGGCTTTCCCAGACTTAAGCTCATCTCTGTAACCACTAGGCCCTTACTATCCGCAATTCGACACAGATCCTACATACCATATGGTTATATGATACTTTTCGAAAGACTGTCTTTAAATTGTTACATTTAGTAAATTATCTCATAAAAATTGACTCAAAAACATGGTTATTCAGTTTAGGTGCAATTTGAACACAACAAACTAGCATCACATTTATTATAGTTGCAAGGAAATAGTTATGGTGTGCGTCGCTGAGGTACATTGGACTTTTAAGTGGGGAAGGCTTGGTGAAAAGGTAAAAAAAACAGAGGGAAAACAGGACAACAACAAAAAGAGTTGTTCAATGTGTAACTAAGTCATATTATCTGTAAATAATATAGTTTCTAAACATCATTACGTATTTACCATGTCTCACTCTATTATCATGTATTATTAAATGTATTTCTAATAACTACTAATCTTTTAAACCCGGCATCATTTTAAGATGTTTGAAAATTGTTAGAAGAAAAAACATGTTAGAGAAGTGTTTTAACTGCATACTTCTGAGTCTACAAATTAATCTGTTGAGTCGCTTTTGCCACATAAATACCATTTTTTTTCACATCACACTCCACAAAACACATCGAAGGTGTCAAATCCAGAATAAAAGTGGTGTCGAGAGGAATCAATGTAGTTACAAGTAAAGCACTATGGAGAATGTCATGGAGACCAACTAACCAAGGGCAGATGGGAAAATACACATTCAGGTTGTAACTAAAGGTCGGTCATCTAGAGGCAGAAATAGAAGAGTAACAGTGCACATTGTCACAGGCACCTAAGTTCTTATTACTATCCCAACTTTTTTATATAAATGAAGACACACTAACAAAACACTGATTTCACGGAAGTGCTAAAAATATAATCTTTTCTTGAAATTTTTTGTTTAGGATTTTTTAATCCAGGAGTATAACTTTGTTTGCTGTTGACACTGTTTTCTTCCATTTTACTATACTTTGTCTAACAACATTAATTTTCATCTGCCACAGCTCGAAATATGGTGTCCCTCTGATTAGATTTCCCTTCGCCTCCTCTGCAAACCCTCAACAACATCCTCATGAAGTTTATGAAGGGAATGGGAAACCATAATTAAATTTTTTTTTCTAATAATTATTTTTTTCTGCTCCTCTTTGACAGTTATGTTTGTTCGTGTCCTCATCGCTTGGCCTGCAGATAGATAGGGAGTGGTTCTACAAATCATATCAATTATGCCTCATTTCCATTCTGAAGAAGTCCTGCACATCTTAATTTGAGAATGTACTCGGTCATTTGTCCTCCCACACCTTCAGGGAGAGTGTACCTTATCTTTGAGTGATGCCAGTTCTTCTTTCTCGATTTAGCAATTATTGTTCTGTGAATCCGAAGACAAATTGCAGCTGTTGTTACAGACAGATTCTGGGTGGTGGGGCTTTCTGAGGCTCTTGAAAACCGTGTCAATATCTTTGATCTTATTAATAGAGAGTGTGGGAAATGATCAATGCATCTCTGTCATGCAGCCACAGTTGTCCTGATGTCTTAATTATAACTGGTTATCATTTTAATATGGCCATTTGGCATAGCAGCGGTAATTGTCCCTCTGTCATTATTCATTTGTCTCTATTTCTCAAGATTAGAATATAGGCAGAGCAATAAATGATGACCATGTTCTAAATGACATACTCCACTATGCTTTTATGTCAGCTCGGTATGAAAACAAGAGGGAAAGTACAAATGTAATTAATATTAAACCTTATTTATTACAGTTACAGACATGAGAATAGAATGCAGGGTAATATTCAGCTGTTAAGATATGCACAAGTGGATCTGCAAAACAGAAACATATTGTGTTGTCATGAGAATAAAAACCTACCAAATCTAATCTTTAAAATTTTTTATTGTTCTTGGATTAGAAAAACCTTTCTAAGTGTTAATAGTCATTTTATTTTAAGGTTGATGTTTTTTTTAACTTTTGGAGCTGGATGTTTTTATTTAATTATTTTTAACTTCAAAGCTTTTGGAGGGAATGTAAGGGATTATTCTATCAGAGCTTTGCAAGTCTTGTTTTGTTTTAATGCATGACTGTTTCAGATGATGGTGTTGATGGATCTGTTCCACTCACGCTTTCACACTCCACCTGCATCTGAAGGCACATCGTAATGGGGCTATTGTGTACATTGAAATAAAAATATAGTATAACTGTAAGACAGCTCATATAAATTGTGTTTTGCCTGACTGATTTTTATGGCATAGCATAAGGACCTAAATTAAGAAAACTCAGAAGATAGCTTTAGGCAATATTTTTGTAGAAGCCAGATACTGATGTGGGTAATGATAAGCAAACTCTCCGGCTGGCATTTCGATTATGGTGGTAACTTATGCATCTTCTCCAACATTGTGCTGGATTTGCTACCGGTGCATCTGGTCTGCAGTCATTGAGGCGGGTATCTAGCATGCTGAGACTCATGTTTCTGGGCAACTTGTTTTTAATTATTCAGTCTTGCTGTAATAATCCTTAAATGAGCAGTCATTCCTCCCCTTTATCACTGCCATACAGTTTTGGCTTATTACATGTGTAATTGGTGCTAAACTTAAAGAGAGGCATACCATTACGACTGGTCGAGCATCAAGACACAAGGCAACACAGCTGAAAAGAATTGTGATAAGAAGAGGAGACCTGCATGAACGATGCAGTAATTACTAAAACTCAAATAGATTTTCTCCTCTAAGAGCCTTTGTAATTGCATTCACCTAGCTTTTCAGGTATAATCCAATCTCAGCTGACTTGTAAGCTAAAATTAAAACTAGCATGGCCCCACAGGACTAAGATGAAGAACTGCTTCAAACAAATGTGTGGAGGGGCACCGATGGGGTTACCAGATCTATTGCAGTTGTCACTGTCTTGACTAATGTGGAAAAAAGAACTAAGGAGCTCTCTACTTGCCGGTTCAGCTCTTCAGCTATAACATAGCTTAAAGCTATGGAGGCTTCCTGTGCCACTTCATTAATTAGCTAGATTAGCAACTGCCATTTTGTTGATAAGTAAGAACACACAATGTGGTGTTCCTCTGACTTTGTTGTCATTTTTTCTTTCCTCTGTACATGACACAACAACAATGCATCATGCTATTACATGCAGCTTGTTTTCACAATAGTGATCAAATGACCTTTAAAGCACGATCTGTTACTATCTGTTTAGAGAGACACTGGAAAATATTGCATTCAGGTTGACCGTTACTGTAGGTAAGATCTTAATTATGTCCTTTATTCACATTAGGTTGTCAACATCTTGTATTTTTCCATTTGACTAAGAGCCAACTGTTTTTAATGCTTTTGCACATTGGATTCCATCTTTAAAAGGCCTCTCAAAGCTCATAGTTTGGTACAACGAAAAAAAAAAAGTTGTTTCCTAATCTTTATGGGACAAATATTGTAAATCGTACAGTAACATATTTTGGGACTTTAATGTGCTTTCTCTATAAATTCTATGTTTCTCATGGCTGTATTTATTACTGTCACCTGTCTTTGTTATTTCAAAGCCATGTTTTCTGAAAGATGACTCCAATGCTTCTATTCTATTGACTACTGCTACTCTTTGTCACCTTTTGCAGCACTTTAATGCTTTTAGCCATATTTTACTTTGGATGTGGCAGATTAGAAAATAGGATATGTTAATATTAATCCTTTTTTCATTATGAATATACCATAGAACTATGCATTCACACTAAAATAAGTCATGCTATGATAGTATACTAAGAAGTCACATCTTTCACCTGTTCATCAGCTGATGTTGTTCATCAACATAAATCAACATATTGATTTTACTTTTCTTTTAGTTTTTATTTATTTATTTATTTATTATTTACTGACATATTACTAGTTTCAGCTAAAGAGACAGATGTCATGGAGTCATATTGGTGATGGGAAAACGGGATGGGATTGTCCATTTGTGTGTGTGTGTGTGTGTGTGTGGGGGGGGGGGGGTGTGTTACATTGCTGTGTGTCTTTTTGCTTTTTGAGTGTTATTATTAATTTTATTGATTTTATCAATCAAAGCACTTTGTGTTGCCTGTGGCAGGAAAAGGGCTTTATAAATGAATAAAGTTTAAGTTTTATCAATAAACTGTCAAACTGTTTCGAGATCATAATTGTGACTTTTAAGATTGTCTCTTTTTGCCTTTGATTGGTTGATCAAATGTGTTGCTATAAATTGACGAGTTTAAATTTTTAAGTTTTAGCAACATTTTCTTTATGTTTTAAAGTCTAAAAATTATGATCATTCTGAGGAGAACTCGTAGGAATATTTTTGACTACTGTGGGAAAATTCCATTAAACGTTTCAATATTACTGGCTGATGCAGACTTAAAAATGTTTTCTGTTGCACTGGAGATGTCACAGCCACATTTATATTTTCAATTCATGTTAACATAAGTGTAAATTATTATATATCAATATGAAAACTTACTAATCATGTAAACCCCACAGCTGGTTTTGTGTTGTTCTCATTTACATATATGAGTATATCGTCCTGGCCACCTTTAATGACTTGAACATCCTTATCTTCAGTACTGGTTGCTTGTGATTGATTTATAGGTTAAAGACTGAGGAAATAGGGAGGAGTGAGTAGATGAAGAACTATAAATTAAGCCCCCAGCAAAAGCTCAGACAGCAACACTGTCAGTGATGAAATCCAAATTTGCAGAGCATATTTCTGCTCTCTTCACGCCCACACACATATTTACCTGTGTAATTTATTCAAAAGGCCAACACCCCTGTGGTGCTCCCACCTCACAGGTGCTTTCGCTTCTTTTGACTCATTAGACCTCGAAGCACTGCATGTGTTCAGACTGTGCTTGTTAGAAAATCTCACTGTTTTCATGTTTGTTTTACCATTAACTTATTTTGTACGCTGCTGCAGAGGCTATAATCTCATGTACTGTAATGACTTGAGACTTTGCATCCAATGAAGGAATAGTAATTCTGGGTCTTGAGCTTTGTTCCGCTGAGATGTAGCAAAAAAACTGCAAGTGGAGCTATTATTAACCATAAAAAGGTCACATTTGGATCTTATCTGGGGAATATTAGCTGTTCTTTATTTACTCTTCTGTATTTCCATTTATTCACTTATGTATTTTGATGTGAAATTGGAGACTTTTTTCTCATAATGTATTTGTTCTTACAGTATCATAGTGTTGATATGACACCTGGCAGCTCTGTGTTAAATGGCATGGTGGAACAGTGGTTAGCGTGGTGGCCTCACAACGAGAAGTTCACTGGTTCGAGTCCAGGCTGGGGAGGGTTGTCCAGTGACCTTTCTCCAGTGTGGAGTTTGCATGTTCTCCCCATGTATGAGTGGGTTCTCCCACCTACAAGACATGCTAGGTTAATGGCTATGGTTAAAATGACTGCTTATGTAAGTCGCTTTGGATAAAAGCGTCTGCCAAATGACTGTATAGTATAGTAAATAAACCTTAAGATACTACAAATATTAGAGACAGAATGTGTATAGGAGGGTGGGAGATGGGGTGGAGAGTAGTATGCTATAATAGATCACAGAACCATTAGTTCTATGTCAGTTTTGCATTGTAATCTAAAAGGAATTAAATGTTTCAATGCAAACAGTAACGCAGCAAAAAGTATTGTGTAAAAGATCAAGTTGCATTGTGTAGCTTTATCTGAAACTCTAAAACTGCAATTAACCGAATGTTCCTATCCATCTTATACTACTGGTTCTAACAAATGTGAAACAAACATTAGGTAAACTGTTTAGATGATATTTATTTGAGATCACGCAAAGTTGAACTTGAAATTTAATCCAATTTCATGTTAAACTAATAATAAATTTGGGTTTTTAATTTTTGCTTTGTCTACTCTGAGAAAACACAATTCATTGTTTTTAAGTTTTACAGAACTTTTATTCTCATTGCTGCTTTTGACAGCCAGCTTAGTCTACAAAACTGATTCATGTGATATTTAATTTTTTAGCTTTTCTGTAACATTGATTAATTTGTATCACAGTGAGAAATGATAGGGCATTGCAAAGATTCAACAGGGGTCCACCAGAATTACATTTTTTTAAATTGAGCATGAATATTACTTTAAATGGTAGTACAATACCCATTTACTTGAATTTGACATAATATTAACTGCAGTGGAATGAGATTGTAACAGTGAATTGGCTTCTTGGAAATATTCATTATGAGTTTTCTGATTTACTTCATGGGGTACTTTGCTCATACTCCTTTTGGATGAAGATTTCACTAACCTCCAGGTCACCCCACATCCGATGTTAAAAAACAGTGAATGACACCAGAAATGCTTTTGTGGCATGCAGGTTATTTTAAAATTGGTGAAAACATTTAGTCACAGTAGAAAAACTACCAAAGTGCAAGATGGCACTCTCACCCAGCCTCACAAAGAAGGTGCAATGGTAATATTGTAAATGTCACAGAATGCATATTTTGAAGAAAATGTAGCAAACAAGTGGTGAGAAATAATAGAACAATTAAGAAATTAGACAGCTCTGGTAATTTGTACAATTGACACCTAAATAATGTAATAATAATCATAATAATCAGACCATGATTCTGCCTGCTTTAATGCTAGACAAGACAAGTAAAACAAACAAAAAAAACAAAACCAGTAACAATATTGATAAAAGGTCTTGTAACACACTCTATTCAGCATCACAGACTCTTAAGAACCTAAAAAAGGTGACATGCTGGTAAAGAAATTGACAATTTTTGTATCATTTTGCTTAATTTTTTGATAATTTAAAAATAAGGAAATATAATGAATACACCAATCAGCCATAACGTTTAAAACCATGAACGGGTGAAATAAGTAATATCAATAATGTTATCACAATCCAGAACTCTGCTGGAAAATCACACATCCTTGCACAAAATCCAATTAACTGCTCCATGACAATGACAAAATGCTTGAGAACCAACCTTTCCTCAGACAGAACATCAATGGTGTCATGAGTTTGGCGCCATTAGCCATTGCACCTTTTTCAGTGTCTTTTTTTCTCTCTCAATGATGCCAATTTAGTTACAGAACTTTAGCAGAGTGTCTGAATTTTAATTGTGCATGAATATATGATTGAACATGACACATTCTTTACAAAAAACACTTGTTTTCAAAGTTTATTAGGTACACCTGGTAAATTTTATGCATCACAAAGGAAAAGAAGGCTGCTTGGCTAAAGTAGACAGTTTTAAAAAGAATTAGTTTTTGTCCTAGCAAACGTACCGTGTTTGGTACTCAGATAAAACATTATGTACCAAACAGTATATTTGATTCCTGATGGGAAATGATTAATCTAATATAAACACTATTGAGCACTTTAACTTCTTATCAAAGTGAATTAAAAAAGTGAAAGTGAGTCTTATTGTTAGTCTCAGATGTAATGAAACAATTCTGCTAGCTCACACAGATGTACCCTGAGGTACCATAATGCATCATGATTAATTAAGGGTTACTTGGTGTTGCTAGTCTTATTTTGGTAAGTGGCATTACATATATGGAGAGCATTGTTTAGCATCATATGGACTCCATTGACAAAAATGCTAAAACAAACCATTTCAACAAAGAATGAAGAGAAGATATCAGTTGTCTCATTCTCACAAACATTGGTTTATTTTATATATTGTCCTAAGCTAAAGACACAGGTCATCTCACTGATACCATCTGTGCATCATTATTGTGGTCTTGATTTCAGTGAGAGTGCAGGTGATTCATTTTACTATCCAACTCACTTTACCTTATAATGATAACATGAAACTTAGACAAAATCTGAAATTTTTATGAATCATTTTTACCTACACACAACATAAATGGCCCTTTCTTTTTGTGTTTTAACTTGCTCTGCTCTGCTACACAAGGCAACGTCACTGTGATTTTAGGCCAAATAGCTAGACTTTGTCATTCAGATGTGCCAGCAGAGTTATCTGGTGGACTACAGCCTCTGTAGCCAGCACTGATGCATGGTCTTTAGAGGTGGCTGGATGCCATTGTGAAAAGGACGCCATCCTTCAACTGGAGGATCTGGGTTTAAGCTTCCATGTTGGTAAGCATTCACCCTGCTTAAACATCCTTGCAAGTCAATGATCTGTGCCAGCTTTGTACCAGCTGGCCTGTAGTTGACCTTCCTTTGGAGAGAAAAGGCAATTCTTTTCTTTTTTATTGTTATTTTAAACTGTGTTATTTTAACCAGACCTTTTGTGGTCAACAAAATCGCTGTGGCTGACAGATTGTTTGTCCTGTTTGTGTAATAATACAAAAACCAGAAGCCAAAATGATTGAATAACTATAATAACAGACTTTGTGCCAAGCATTGGCCTGAACCACTGAGTTGTGTTTGTGAAAGCTACCGCATTATATTTCTTCATCGGATGTAGACTTTGCAAAGCAAATCTTAGGTTTCTGTTAGTGTTACTGTTATTTTAATCATAGTATTAAAATTTCTTTCAAATTACTTGTATACCTAGTCATTGTTGACATATAATGTGGTGCTGTGGAATATAGTAAGAAAAATGGAGAATTATCTGGATTTAAAAAAAAAAAACATATATCACTATTTATTTATCCTATTTAAATTTTTTTTGCATCCTTAGAGAATCTAAGGTTATAACTCATAGGTAAGCATTTGAGTGTGAGTTAAATGCACTCTCCCTTTAGATTAAAGGAAAAAATGTGCGTGGGTGAGTTGAGTGGGCAGGGATGGAGATGGTAGAATTGTGCCACTAATGCAATGACGTCATGTGTGATTGAGCTAAAAGTCCCATCGAGGGAGTTCACGTCATTCCCTCCTGAAACCTAGATTGAAAGCATTTTTGATCTTCTGATCTTCCTTAATCTCTACGCAACAGATGCATGACCTTTTTCTCAAAATGGCTGCCATGAGCCCACATCGCTAGTTCAGTCGTAACAACCAATGATGCTGAATTATGGAGCTTAAACTAATGCAGACGGATTTATGTACTGATAAATTGCAGTGTTTAACTGAGTAATGACTTCGTTAGTAAATGTTTTTTAAACAGTTTCTTACATGACTATAGATGACTTAGAACGTGCATGAGACATGAACCACAGCAGTCTAAACACTTGACATGTTTGTTTTTTCTTTTAATGATATTTATTATTAGAAACTGTTGAGGTGGCACCAGATGCATCCTTATAAAAAGATCTCAGCATTAGGCTCATCATGAGAGAAGTTTAATTAATTTACAAAGCTATTGAAGATTGCTAACAAACATTTTTGTAATATTCCCCAGAATTTAGTTTTTTATTCTATTTAATTTTTTTTTACCAAACCTGCACAGAAATGAATTAAGATACAGGGAAGGATGTTGTGCTGAACTCACAGTGACCTTAGAGAAAGAGCTGCGTCTATAGAATTCACATTACACTGATTTACAAAATAATTTAACTTTGCAAGAATTCATCAAGCAGAATGAAATATTTATAAGATCTTTGTCAACACCAGTGCTAGAATGATGATAAAGGCTAATGATAATGCAAATAAGACTGTTTTTATGAAAAAAAATGTTTTTCTATTTACAGAGATATACTTTTAATATATTTTTTTGAAACAAGAATCTGGACATCTACTTCTGCGTTGGGGTCAGTAATTTCATGAAATAATTGCACAGGCTTTAGAGTCCGTTTCAATTTTAGGTTAAAAAAGCTTCCAGCAAGTAAATGGAAATGTGTGTCTGTGTTTATGTTTTTTATTTGTGAACTGTGCAACCTGTCTTTCTCCTTATTTACTGTTCCAAATAACAAACCTGAATTTACTTTTAATATAAACGTGTGGTGAGTAACAGCATAAAATCTACTTTGTTTGGGCTGCTTAATAGTAGATTATGTATACATTATTTACCTGATTTAGTCACAAGTTCCTGTTAATGTTAAAATAATAAAAATCTAATAAAATTGACATTTAATAGGAAAATGGGAGGAATGCTGCTGCACCGAAAACAAGCATATTAGGTAAGAAACCTAGACCACTGTTATAAAGCAGTGAGCTGGTGGAATTGTCAAACATGAATGTTGCATAATATATGTAAGCTTTTAAGAGCTAGTGTAATCTAATGAAACACTGAATCTGTATTTGACAAGCCATGCAGATAACTTTAAAATTAAAGCAAGTGAAGTAAGTCAGCAGCCATTTTGAGAAATCATAAACTTAATATAAACACAATATAAATGATCAGTATAACACCTCTGTGTTTTAAAATAAATCTTCCTGTGTTTTGCTCTAAAATCAGATGCATTTCTGATATGACAAAGATAAAAAAATAGTTCTACGGCATGAGTTGCTGTGTAACACTTGCATTTATTTAAATTATAGATTGATTTACTGCTATATTTTACTAAAATTGCAAAATATAGAAGTTATTTTGTCATTGTGAAGGATACAACATGAATGTATTTGTCAGCATAAGCTGTAGCAGCTACAGCTACATGCTGGTACAAAGAAAGTAACACATTAGTCATAAATTCACAGAGCAAATATCAGCAACTAAATTACATGTAATTCATGATTAATTTAATAGCCACTAAGCTGCTGGTGGTTGTGTAACAATATTTAAAACAGAGTTCCTTTTATGCTGCTTACAGCAACAAAGACTTAAGTAAGAATGAATTAACTGTCATGTTGTCAATAAAATGTAAATGTCTGAAATCCTGAGTCTTCCAACCTTATGCACTTCTTCTGTTTCACTACCCAGAATATTTCAGGGTGTTGCTACAGGCTGTGGCTACGGTGGGTTTTGTCATTGGGTTCTTACACACACATCTCATCAACATCACTTAGAGTCAAAGGCTTAGACACACAATCCCATTGGATTAAATAGGAAAGTGTGTCCAAACTTTTGGCTGGTAATGCATTTGTGGAAGAGAGGCATATGGTGTTTGGTAGAGGTTATTTCACTTTTTTTCTGAGTTTCTGGTTTACATTTTCTCTGCTTCTTCTTTGTAGAAAGTAACAAGAATTTGCAAATAATCAAGTACTGGTGTAGATATGCTTTAGATTGTACTTTTTTCAGTTTTTATGTGGCTGCACAGTGTAGTAGTGGTTAGCGTTATGGCCTCTTAGCAAGAAGGTCACTGGTTCGAGCCTCAGCTGGGGGAAGGTTTGATCTGTGGAACTACGTTCTTCCCATGTACGCGTGGATTCTCTCCAGGTACTCTGGCTTCCTTCCACGGTCCAAAGACATGCACACACATTTAGCAGTGTGTGTATGTGTGTGTGTTTGTTTATGAATGATTGCCTCTCTCAGGTGTACCCTGCCTCTGCTGATTGCTAAGATAGGCTCAAGTCCCCTGTGACCCTAAATTTGATTAAGTAACCGAAAAAATAAAGTTTTTACAATGTTCACCAAGTGGAAATCAATAGTTTACATGTTAATGTTTTCATTTATATATATA
>JBAMHV010000023.1:9894423-9927506 GCA_037177535.1 Pseudomugil gertrudae
ATAGTAATGTAGTGTAATTGTAATGTAAATGTATTATATTTATTATATTTATATATATTGATTTTTCCAGCACAAATATGTATCTACAATAGTTTTTTATGCAAAGAATCACAAAGCCATTATCATACATGTGAAAAATGGGGATTCAAGCTAATGTGGGCTATTTCCTTCTTCCCCAGTGGTAATCAGTCAATGCACAAAGCAAGTCATTGCAATTGTAATAGCTTCAAACCTTAGCATTGTTGTGTTGTTGTACAACATGCCCTCTTGACACCCCATCCCAAAGGTCTTTTTCAATCCAAAGAGATCCCATTTGAATGGGGGAAATGCAAATGGATTTCTTCGAGCTAATGTCTGCATAAATGTGCATGTGAATTTGGATGCTTCCTTCCTGAAAAAAAAAACAGCCACACCAAGCAGAAACCAAACACATCATTTTAGAGACTTACTGTTTTTCCTACCTGCACCTACCCCCACCTCCTCCCTGAGGCGATACTCTTCTCCCCTTTCCCCTGGAGTGGTGGTAACAGTGAACAAGGAGGCATGACTACCATGACAAAACACATGAGAGGGAAGCCTCCTTCATGCCTCATTGACTTTGTTTTCTCTGGCTAATTTTTCCTTTCTCCTCACTGCCCGCCTCCTGTCCCTCAAAACACACACACACCTCTCACACACACACGCGCGTACACATGTGCTCGTGAACAAACACTCATTCTATTCATTTCCCAGCCTCCCCTTTCCACGCCTCAGCGTTTTTGACTGTGATTTTGACACGCAGGCTGTCATGCAGCAGTTCTCTTGGAGGTGGCGATTAACAGAGCTGTCGCCATATGGAGTGAGATCAGCCGTCAAAACCCTACATAATTGGCTGAACGAGGAAAAATACTTACGTAACCAGACTGGAAAAGAGGAGGGAAAAAGTGGTGAGGGCGGACACTTTGGTCTCTGCAGCTGCCAATATTAAATGCCCATTAAAACACTTGCATGTGATTCATTAATAATGAGAAGCTAAATGCATCATAAAACCCAAAGGAAGACAGGACGCTTCCAGTATTGTGTGTGTTAGAGGACGAGAATATTTCCCTTAGCAACAAAGAGTAAGCAATGTTACAGAACTAAAACATTAGCCAGTCGTGTGCTATGATAAGCCGCACAGAAGAGTAAGAAAGAACAATTGATCAAATTAATGCAGGAAAAACTCACATTTGATGAAGCCATTGTCATGTCTGCACCTAATATTGAAATGGACTTGAAGTCTGAGCCAAGGGTTTACATTGCTGACGGCCTAATTATATGGATTGGCTGCAGTAGAGCGTAGCCTATCAGCTCTGGGGAGAAATTAATTCTGGTACAGGGAAAGAGAGAGGAGCAGGCAGCAGCCTGCTTCACTGCTGTGAATTGATGGCTGCAGAGGCTGCTGTGTGTGTGTGTCCATGTGTGTATGCACAGGGTTTTGCTTCACTTAAAGCTACACACGGCTTTACTGTGGGGTGTATTCTTTGTGATTTAGAAACTATGTCTAGCTCTGACAGATATGTGTTGAATTACAACAACAGCCATAAGCAAGATGTAAATGACATTCCATTGATTCACTGCCACATTGTGGCACCCTCTGTATGCTGTGTGATTTTTCTAGCTGAATTGTTTACATACCAGTACATTAGCCATGTTTATTTCAAAACATGCTGGTGGTCAAATTAAATCATATGAGCTAAAAGTACATTGTGTAAATTGCCTCAGAGAGGTGCTTTTAGCTTTTAAGTTTGTTTATGTAGGATTTAGTTTTTGCAGCAGCTAACTACACACACACAGGACCAACTTAAGACACTATACAAAATGATTTTGCTGTTCATCATTTTAGAGGCATCTAGTGACAGAATCTGTCACATAAACATAAAAAATTATGATGGCAGGAAATAGCATGTTTATTCCAAACCTGATACTGCAGAAATGTACAATGCGAAAAGTATTTATCATTTCTTTTAATCTTTGGCCCTGTCTGATCTGCCTTAACATTACCAGCAGCTGTTAGATTACAGGAAATGCCGGTCTTTCCGTTGAAAGGGGATTGTTGTCACCTTTGCTGACAACTACTGACTTTATCTTAGTCATGTTCCCAGCTACATCAAGCAAGCTGTTGATGTTTTTTTTTTTTGGTCTTTATTCTTTTCTTCAACTTTTTGGGCATGCATCTTTTTATTCACTCACAACTACCAGCTTTAACATTGCTTGATAAAAAGTCTGAAGCTTCAAGAGCCAGGTGGATGTGGGGCTGATGCATTACCCTAAAGTTCAAACCATTCAGCAGCTTATATTACAGTATTGTTCTTTGTTTAATGTCCCTTTGCTGATTTCTTTGGCATTTGCATCAAACCTCCTTTGCCTAGGTTTTAACAAACAAGCCTGGTTATATATAAGTTTCAGGAAAAAATGTTTAGCAAAGATTTATGTTATTTTAATTTTTCATAACTGTATTAGCACAGTGTCAAAGGGGGACAGACACAACAGTTCTTTGGGTGAGAAATGCATTTTGTTGTATTTCTCTGTGTAGAATTTATTTTTCATTTGATTTATGATTGTATATAAGTGAGTTAGTGACATGTTGTAAAATACAGCAGCCCAGTGTCATTATTTTAAATCTATTATTTTAAATATACAAAATTTAGTCAAAACTTTTATTATTATTATTATTAGTATTATTCGTATATTATTATTGTTGTTGTTGTTATTTTATTATATTTTATTATTGTTATTATTCACATCTGCTGTTGACTGTAAAGCTTGCCTGTTAGTTGTTAGTTGTCACGTGTTGAAATTAAACTTCTTATGGGAAAAAAAATCCACACAGAATGGCTAGAATGTGCTTTATACTTTGTGTACCAAATTGCAATGTTGCCAAAAAAAAGAAAAAAAAAAGAAACAAACAGCAAATACATTTGTGATTTGTGCATGTGTATCAAAGCAGACAAGACTTTTCAGGTTGGGGCCAGCAAATTACACACAGAGTGGGAGGATGTGAATGAGGATGTGGATAAAAAAGCTGAACAAAATAACTACATTGAATACTTCTTGGGGACTGTAAAAGCATCCTGCCTCAGCACTCTGTTAATTGGCTGAGGTTGAGCCAGTCTGGCTCGAAACCATTGCACAGTCTGATTGCTGTCAACACAAATCAGCACATAATGTGCTCCATGTCGTATTGAGAATGGTGAGGCAGACACTAGCAGTGTCCCTTCATCCTGTAGCTAAACACAAATAAGCGTACTTAAAGCCAGCTTTTTACAGTTCAGTAATCCCACCTGCAATATGTAGAACTCTGTTCACTGTTTGGAAAACATTCCTTTGGCCTGCAATTTCACACAGCCTTGCTAGTACATGACTTCTTGGGCGTAGGCTGCCAATGGTTGACAGACACTGGCATTGTATACACGCCAAAAGGCCTAAAATCTTTCAAGCAGAACATTCTTCCTTGGTCTCTGCCTCATAGCACTTTCATGTTATCAGTCCAGTCAGTCTGACCAGTGTGTTATTTATGTGTATGCTGTGTGGAGATAGGTGTCGGTGGCTTTGTTGGAAATCCTGCTGGCATATTTGTCTTGCTTATATTAAGCTGTGGATGGCTGTCATGTTTGGCAGCATTGGTTGGTAGTCTTTTAGATTGACATTGAGTACTTCAAGAGAATGTACATGCATATTTGTGTAAATTGCATAGTACTATAGAATAGTGTACTTGAAATTAGTGGATGTGTCATGTATGTGATTGCAGTGTGTATGTGACTGTAAAAAAGTAAAACATAAAGATGGAACAGCAACTCTATTTTGTACCATGAATTTGCACTGAAGGACCAGCAGGACCACTCCAACCCTCTTTTTAGTGGATTTACCTAGACTAGTAGTGACAAAACCTCAAAGCTTTGCAGTATAAAATGAGAGTGCCATGAAAATCTGAGACCTCATTCTAGCATACAAAGTAATCCCAGCTCAGACAACCACCTACCAAACTGGTTATGAATTTTACTCTGAACTTTTGACATTTCCCTGTTTGCTTAGACAAAATGTCCATGAGTTATGTGCTGAGCCCAGATGGTAAAGTAATTTGACATTAAGTCAAAACTCGCAAAGTTTCTCCTCACCTTTCAGCTTAATAAACCCCATGCTTTACACGCTGTCATTCCTATGTATTTGAAGAACCTGAAAAACCTTTGTACCAGACTACTATCCACAAAGTTTATATTAATTATTTTGGGATTTTTGGGTAGGCACAACTTCAGACACCTAAATGTATGCTTTACACATGTACACACATATATTTTTTTAATATTTACCCCTTAATGGATTACAATGGTAATCATTTTAAGCTAAAGCAAATAAAAAGATTTAATCAGTTGCTGGTAAAATGACCGTACAGAGTATTATACAGGATTACAACTACAAGCACCATAACAGTCATTGTGTCCTTCAGCAGAGAGTTGTCTTATCAAAATGTGACACTAATCTCTTGGCCCCAGATTCAGTATTTCACTCTGTTCTATCTGTGGCAAATCTTAAATTCTCTGATGTCAAAACCCAATCAAAACTTTGGTGACAGGATTAGTATAGAAAACCGACTAGCACTTGTCTGCTTGTTTGCTGTTCGCAAAAATGTTTTTGATCTACTTTGAAATACAAATTTATTCTTTCACAAAACTTAAAGACAGCCTCTTATTTTCATTCAAGACATATTCAACATTTTCTTCTATTTTGTGGTAAATGTCAACAGCAGTCAGTTATGTTAGGTTTTTTCAGTATTTTTTCATTTAGCTTTTATTTATAAAGTGATTTATGCTCTGACCTCTACTGCCAGTGGCAATTCAAAAAAGAAATAGCACGTTTGAAGGTGATTGCAAATTGTTTATCCCTGCCAGTGCACACCTATTATTTGAACATCTGTACCTTACATTTTATTCTACTGGAATAAAAGTATAGTTAACATAACAAGCAGAGGTTCTGACAGAAGCTCTGGAATTTGGTCAAAACACACATCTTTCTAATAATAAAGACTGCAGGCCTGTTCTGGTGTCAACATAGTGGCCGTACAAGTTGAAAAAGCTATTTGAACCTTTGAATAAAATCAGCAGCAGTTTTGACAGCATATTTATGTAAGTGATGTTTCAAATTAGGCATTTTTCCTTAGAAATGAATGGTTGATCTGGAAGCATAAAGGGAAGATTAGTGAGCTGCTCTTTTTGGTTGCAATGAGGATGATGATGTCAGCTGTCAGCAGAATAGGGTCTACAATGGGCCATATAGTTAATTTGATAAAAATAGTAAAAGCTATGTCATGCACATATGCACATATGACTTGTATGTGCAACTAAAAGGTGTTTCAATTGATCAATCCTTTGGTAATCATTGCTGATCATTAATTGGGCTCTGTCATTTATTAATGTGTTGTAATTATCCATTCATTCACCCATTTTCCACCGCTTATTCAAAGTTGGGGCACGGGTACAGCAGCCTAGGGAGGGAAGCCCCCCAGGGGGGGTTCCAGGTAGCATCTTAACCAGATGCCTGAGCCATTGCGTCTCTCCTCTGGCTCCTCTCGATGTGGAGGAGCTGCGGCTCTACTCTGAGTTCCTCGTGGATGGCCAAGCTTCTCAACCTATCTCTAAGGGAGACACCAGCCACTCTGCGGAGGAATCTCATTTCGGCCGCTTGTACTTGGCATGTCATTCTTTTGATCATGACCCCACAGCTCGTGACCATAGGTGAGGGTAGGGACATAAAGTGTTTCTGTCCAAGTGTCCTATAGCTAAGAGCTCAGTGAACTCTGATCTAAAGAGAGCTAACTGAATAACAGGTGTAGGTGGGTTAAGGCTAAGGCATTTGTGCTATGCTTTTCCTCCTTACAAGCAAATATCTGTCAATCAAACAGACATGCCTGTAATAATAGTGTATTTCAAGATTAAATAACATTGACACAGATTAGACAAACAGAAATGCACCTCCATCACATTTGTCATGAAAGAAAACTTGACCAATTAAACCATTTTCTTTTTGTACTGGGCTGTTACACATGTTTATTTTTGCTATGATGGTGGTCTTTCTAACATGGGAGTATATGTGAATTTTCACACTTGCAGATGAAAAAGCAGACTAAGTTTCAGTGCACAACTGTGTTTGTTTACTCTTGAATTAAATAGCTGACTAGTGCAGGAGACTGGTAAAATTCAAGAACTAGTCAAGGTTCCACTCACGGCACTCTCAAAATATGGCAGCCGTTTTCAATCAACTTAAAAAATAACACATGAACAGCAGATCCAAATATCACAATCACTTTCTTTTTATAAAGCTGTAGCTTAAACAAGGAGCTGGATTCAATAATTTCATGCTTTAACGAAGCTGATCCCAGATGTTTGGTAAACTAAAGGTCCTTGCTAGTCGTACTCCTGAGTAGGACCAACCAACTGCTGGACAGCCAAACACATTTTTTTATGGGCAGTTCAAACATCCATTTAATATCACTGGGTTGTAAGGGGTCTGAAGAGCTTTTTTTTCTTGAAAAATATGTCTTTATTTATTTCCCCCCATGCTAGATGTGTTGATGTGAAGGTTAGCAGTGTTGTCTTGGAGCAAGATACCTGGTGTTAATCTCAGTTGGACAGTGTGGTTGTGTTTGGGTGACCCAACCATGTCATGGTTCTCTCCAGGTTAAATAATGCTGAATTACTTTGATGAACTGTAAACTTTATAAACATCTCTTTTATGTAATGAAAATACATCTTTCCAATGGTATTGTGCTGGTAGGATATAGACTACTGTTGGTAAAGGGAAGCATCTTTTACATTGTTCTCAAACCAAAGTTATTGAACTGAGAAACAATGTCTTATTCCTAAATGAGTGGCATTGCCCCAATACCAAATAATTTATAATTTAGACTTGGAGCAATGTTAGAACAGGGTAAGTTGGTAAAATAGCAGGAGGCTGGGGAGTATTGTTATTAATACCTTTTATTATGTCAGTTATTATATATTTTTCTTTAACATTATGTGAAATGAGGAATCAGGATGTTTTTTTACATGCAACATGGTCGTCTAAAGGTAAATGTTATCCGTTGTTGGTATGACGGATGGGGTGTCCAGGCTTAAGTATGAGGTAGTATGTGTTTGTTTCCACGATTCTGCTTTACTTCTACAGTTAGGTTGATTTGAGTATGTCATTTTACTTCTGTACTCAGTCTTTTTTTAAATAAACACTATTGAACAACCTATTGTGGACACCTAATTTAATTAGTATTGTTGGACAGTTTTAAATTTATAATGTGCAGCTTGCAGTTTTATTTTTTTGCTGGTATGATTGCAGTAAGACCTAAATCTCACTGTGTTGTCCATTTTAACTTAAGAATACTTTTAGAATACTATATTTTCTAATATAAAATGTAATATTCTAATAATAAACATCATAATGTTATATGCTATGCTATCTGTTTGCTTCATTTTGCAGTGATGAAGCGTTTTTCCGCTACATGGTCATAGTTTAAGATGACTGTGAATGTCAAGGGCAATTGCCACCTCGATTTGCTGTAATTTCCCGCGCTGATTCATCCCTAGCCACTTTCCACTCAAGCTCTGTTTGTTTGCAGTTCAAAGCACTCTATCTTGTGCCTCAGCTTAGGGAGGTTTTTGGTCTCGGCTTTGAGCAACCTGCATGATATTATGTTTCAAATGTGCCAGATTTAACAGAAACACATGTTAAACTAAACACACACACAAAAAAAGACAGAAAAATAATTGCATTTCAAATATCATCCGTGAAACCTAAATTAGCTACCTCTGTTTTGCCTAGAGAATGCCTTTTGCAATAATTTGAAGACAGGCATGAAGTTGTTAAAATATATTTGCCCTTGGCTTTTAGTGATTGTGATACATCAAGTAGAGCTGACATTGCTATGTGGATGACTAAGGGGACAGTTTGCATTTTTACCAAATTAATCTGAGGTAAAACTTCTTTATTTGTTGGGAAGTGCTGAAAGAAGAACTACTTTCTGAAAACAGATTCACATGCACACTCCATTTCTGTCTATTGTGTTAATGGCAGGATAGCAAACAGAGAGGTTCTAGTAGGACTGCATGACTGTTGGGTTGGGTGTGGGGTTATAAAAAACAATAGTAGGTAAGTAAGAATAGTAGGATAAGTAGGATGTACTTCTTTCATCTGCCATAGGCCAATGCTAAACAAAGTTCAACGTAACGTGGAAAGTTACGTTGTGTCCTACAGCAAAGTATGGTTCACACACTCCGACATGTAATAATGAGTGGAGATATTTCAGCTCCACAAACAGCAATGATGTACAATTTTATGTGTGAGGCCCACAAACCTCTTTAAACATGTGAGAATTAATCATAGCACAGAAGGAGAGGTGACGAGGCTATGATGAGGCAACCTGAAGAGTAGAATAGGACAGGTGCTGCTAAGGTGGAGACAGACATTTGGCACAGAGGCATGTGCAATAAGGTACGAGTCAGGTGCTATCATGCACAGATAGAGAAAATATGGAGCTATTGGTTACGTGTAGCATTGTCATTGGATTTTGGGAAAGTATTTTACATCTGTCTGCTACTAGAAAAGGAGACATTAGACAGGGAGTGATTTGTGTGAAACACAAGTTACATACATTTCTGTCTCAATTTTGGTCTCTTGAGATGTGTAATTAATGACACTGTTTCTTTATTAAGCTGTGTGCTTAGCTGACCTTTAATAATGTAAGCACTGAAGAAAAGGTTTAGCTCTTGTTTTTGTAACCTGGTGCATTTCTTCACAATATAATGCTTTTAATATCCTTATTTGCAATAAAAACACAATTGTACTGTTGTCAGTAATAAAAATACAGGATTGTAAGTAGTGAACAGATGTTTAATCTATTTAGTTTACTCCACTTCAAAAAGAGCAGTGGGCTGGTCCTAAATATAAAACTCTGAGGTTGAAAATGTGTCCCCTTTTGGCCTTTATAATTTTAAATGCTTTCACATCTTCTTTGATGGAGAATGGAGAAGAAGAATATTGGGAAATGATGTGTCTTACACAGATTTTAACAGCTCCTGTGTGATAGGTGAATCATCACCATTATTCACTTCATGCGCACATACTGGATGACTTGCATTAAAATCAATTGAATGACTCTCTTTTTATCCATTCATTAGCTATCCTCATACTGGACTAAAGACTAATCTGTTTGTGTGTCTTTTTTTGCACTAGTGCTTCTTCTTAAAGAACAAGGTCACACATGTGTTCTGACTAAACCCACAGTTACCACACATTTTCCTTTCATCACTGAACACACATACTCACTTTCCCTATTTCTCTTTTCATACACATGCAAATAAACTAAGCAGGTGGTGAGGTGTTAAACATGGCATGATTGCTGATTCAGTAGTGGGGTCCAATTCCACCAATTTTAGTGTATATCGGTTGCCAGACTGGCATTTTAAAGCACTTGGAAATAGCACGTTATGATTTTGGCAGCTATAAATTTGGGTAATACCTGTAACTACATATGAACTTATGAAACCAGTGACTTTGCCATGATACTTCTCAAAAACTCAAGGCCAGTACCTTTCCTAAATGAGTTTAAAATGTTCTCTTTATCAGGTTTGAGTCATTGTTCTCTCTGTCGTGTCAAGCAGATGTTGATGTCAAGAAGTCTCAGGAGGCAGATCAAACCACCTTTTCTTGCTTTTGAATGCTTATCCATGACCAGAGATGTGTCTGTCTGCTGTTAGTAAGCAATCGAAAAGCATGTAATCCTTTTCAAATTGCTCCATTGAGAGCATCAGCATTTATCGTTAAGTCTTTACCTGTGTTTATTTTTGCTGCACTTTGGGGTGGGGAGGTAGTTGATAAGCACCAGGACGAATTCCCCGTGAGGTTATTTGGGGGGCTGGTTGTTTGTGTGAAAGGGTGAGAAAGAGTGCTAGGAGGGAAAAGCGGAACTCACCAGGGATTTTGCTTTGTCCATGAGAAACACAGTCAGAGGGTTTCATAATTGGGATTAACTATTGTCCCATGGTGAGTTTTTTTTTTCCCGAGCCATTTCTCATTAATGTAATTCAATTAAGTTCCATTAGCTTTCCAGATTTGTCTTTAAGTTACTCATAATAGGTACTCTTAATGTAGATTCAATTATCAGCTTAAATAGATTCAGGTGATACAGTTAATTCTATAATCCTAGTTAGATAATATGCCTTTAATGATGGCTATTTCTGTCTTTCAAAAATTTTCTTTGGATGTTTTTGAGATTACCCTTAAAACGCATGCCGAGAATCAATTTGTAATCAAATGAATAAATTTAATGAAACTACTCTGTTTAGCAAAGGTTGCCTGCTCTGTCTGCACTGGAAAAGCACAATGCCTTTGGTCAAATTGATTTTATGAATCAAATTGCAGGGCTCACATTCAGTCCTCTGAATTAAACAACATATAATATTGTGTTCTCCAGAACGACAAATAAAATATTTCTATCTGATTTGTCCCTGTTACTGTCAGGTATTGAGGTGCAAAATATTATATTGTGGTTTAATTGTTTGTGTTCATATAGATACTTAAAGAAAGCTGTATAGGATTTTTGGATAATTGCAATTGTTAATTAGGCAGACTTTTTGGGTTCACTTTAATCTTTACTCATAGATCCATCCACCGGTCCACCTCCATCTCACACATTAAAGCACTTTTGTGCTAAGATGTTTTGCATTTGCTTTCTGACATACCGACAATAATAAGTGTCACTGCAGTATAACTTACAAGTGTTTCTTTGAGAGTAACAGAGGTGTTACTGGCAACAAACAGAAGTAGAACAGTTTGGTACTGGGGTAATCTATTAAGCTGTCTAGACAAGTAGGTGAAACAATATTTTGACAAGGAAAAGCAAAAAAAAAAAAAATGGGTGTGCCATATCATGTTTCCTGCCAACCTGCAGGAAGGTGACAGAAAACAAAAACTCGACAGAGGAATTATGATGCACTGCTGGATTGCAAGTGACACACCTGTACTACACCTCTTCTTCTACAGGAGCGTATTAAATCAACATTATAGGAAACAGTCTGTTTAAAAGACAAAGAAAACTTAATGGAGACTCCCACATTGCAGGACAGTTAAAAATAAGTTATTGTTGATGCATTCCAAGACAAGGTTATTATTCTACATGCATCTTCATGCTCATACAGAGAGATAGAAAGAGACAGAATCAGGGGCTAAAATTGTGTAAGGACTAATCAGATCTTCCTTCAAGTAAGCTTAAGTTCCTATTGGTATTTCAGCCAATTGTTTTGGCTCATTTAATCTCTCTCAGTTGATGTTTTCAGCATTTTGTATAAAATCAAGAACTATACAAGAGAAAAATGCCCTTCTCTACCTTCATCTTGACTACTTTAAACAAAACCAAAGTCAGCAAAAGCAATCAGAAGCCATCCCACTGATCCCAAGGGTCACACACAAAAAAAACTTCTGTCAGGAGGTTGCAAAAACTATTCTCCTGCTATGTCCATGTATGCCCTCAGTAGTTCCATATGCCCAGAGAGCTGCCAAGATAGTGGACAGGCAAGCTCAGTGACTGCCAATCTGCAGATGCAGTAGCTGTCTGCTCATGCATATTAAACCCACACCACCTGCTCGTCGTACATCACACCCTGCATTCTCGGTCCCAAGAATTTTAATCAACTGCACTGACAGGAAGCCACTCTCTGGTCCGCGTAGGTGAATCATTCAACTCCTCCCCATCTTCTACTGAGATAAGGATGCATTTTGATTCTGCATTTCTTCAGCATCCCTGAGTTCCAATGAGGTGGTTGAGTGGCAGGGAAAGAGTGGAGGGGGTTTGAAGGCAGCTGTTCCTTTGAAATACATTACCTCATAATATTGATTGGTTGTTTCTTTATTTTTATTTACCTCATACTTGGTATATAGCATTTCCTATTTTGTTGTCTTTAAAGGTATCAGTAGTTGCTTAAATTGCTTTGGATTAACCACAAAGAGAGAAACAGAAAGCAGAAAAAAGAGAGAAATCATGTAAAAACTTTAGAAGTAACTAAAGACTTCACAACTTTAAACTCCCATGGCGGGTGTTTTGTGAAATAGAATACTGCAAAATGCGGTGGGTATAAAATACTTTATCACAGAGAAATATTCTAACATTCTAACATTACATATTAGTTCATGAGCATAAGGGGAAAAAGCTTTTTGCAGCTTCACTCATCATGTCAGTGAAGATGTTACATCACGCAAATGAAGACACAATTAGGTCCTCATATGACTGCATATCTTAGCCTCTGCCAGATTTTGCTGCCTGCAGCATAATCCTCCAGGGCCCTTAGGATTAATTCTTTGTGCTATATTTTTAAGTATAGTCTTATTAAAAAATATTTTTTTAAAAATCAAATATAGACTGGCACTGCCAAGACAAGTGTGTTATTGACAGTGTGTTAGCATTTAAATGTACATCAACATGCCAAATTTGCTGCAGTTGATTAATGATTTGTTGGCATTTTTAGGTAAATTGTATTAGATATAAAAATAAAAGGCTGATAGACACATACTAAGCTAATCAGAAGTATGCTAATTATCTTATCATAAGTATCTTTCTCACCTTTTGTGATGAATGGTCATCACATAGATTTTTCCTCTCAAATGAACTCTGAGCAGTAGCAGCATAGAGTATTTGGTCCTGAGGCATTATAACAAAATATTCTTTGGTCCCTGAGGGGTTTGGATGTGGATTTGACTTACCTCCCACAGATGCCATTAAATTGATATCTTGGGAGTTTGGAGACTACTTCAATACCCTAGACTCTTGGTGGTCCTTTATGAGCCATTTCTAAGCTATGTTGGCGGGGGTCATTGCTCTCCTGCATGGGGATGCTGTTATTGTAACCCACTGTTGAAAGTAAAAAGGGTGGCAAGTGTCAAAGTTAGATCAATGTGTCAGCTGAGGTGCAGATTGTCCCAGTAGAACAGTTCAGTGACAAAATGACCAGTGTTACTCACTTCACTTCTCGGTGGTGTTATGGCTGATTGGTGCAGTGAAATTCTCGAGCGCTATCAAACTGTGCAATTAATCAGACCTCTCACAGAATGCACGCACAGCACCTTTGTGAGTTCCAGATCATGTTTTCATTAGTTTCAGAACCTAAATTATGCCAACTCATTTGTAAATATGTAAATCATTAATCACCTTCTTGAGTAACACCACAGGTGTATATATGTCAACAAAACTGGAGCTTGCGTCAATTTCTGTCTTATTTCTTGCAAGTCATGCCCCAGAATCCAAAGTTAAATTTAAGACCATTAGTCTGGTTAATGCATTAAAATGAACACTCTCATTAAAGAAACATTTGATACTTTCAGATTTATCCCTTTACTGGTTATTGTGTTAATTGCTCTGTAAGTAACTGAGATAATGACACAAAAGTGCTTCTGTTAAATATAAGGTAGATGCACATGTCACACTTGACACCTTTTATGTGTTTTTCTTGAAGTGATTGAATATATGTTCATGGTTACACCGACAGCATCATCATGGTTGTATAACTAATGGGATGTATGGCACATATTGCTGTAAAACGGCCTATTTCCCTCAAAGAAGCCACTCAGAAACATACACGACTATGTCTAAATAAAGAAACATGGCAGCACATTTCAAAAACATGGTCTAGGCACCTGAAACAACACAGCAAATTGCATGTTTGTTTCATTTCATGAGATCAGAAGCAGTAACATCATTTTGTCACTCCTGGTGGTATATTATGTTAATTACAGCACAAATTACAATCAATGAATCAGGATAAATGATCTGTCTAGTCTCATTTTATGGCATGTGGGTCGTGAAGACAAATTAGCAGAGGAGAAATTGCATCTAATAATATTGGTCTGTCTTTGAACATTCTTATAAACATCATTACTAATCCCAGTCTTAGACGCAGAGTCAATAACATTTGGCAGATTACATTTATTAACCGCTACATGATGCTCTTTAGGCCAAAAAAAGGGGGGGTAACTGCTATAAGGCAAATTCTCTGTTTGGGATTAATGCCACAGAGCTAAAGAACAGGTTGTTACTTATCTTTGAAAACTTCACTATGGAGTTTGGCATTGCCCGAGTTTATGAAACACATAATAACTTGTTAACCTCTAGGAGATTTCATCAGTCTCACCTTTTTTTAAAATTTTTGTTTGAGTTTGTGGCAGGAAAAGCTGTCTACATCTACACAGCAAGACGGGTGATTATGTAAATCTTTTTTGTGAAAACATATTGTTCAGCTCCAATGTGATTTCAGTGTTCTTAAAGCTTTAGTTATGGTAAACAAACTCTTTCAGATATTTCTCCCTTAGCAGGTGACTTGTGATTTGAATTTATGTGTTTTCTTAAGGAAAGCTGCCCTCGAAAATTACAAAGTTATACCAAGCCAGTGCAAGCTCCCCTGATGTTTGCACAGCCTCTGCTATTGTACATGTAGGATATGTCTGACAGTGCAAACACTTTTCAGCTCCAGCAGAGCTATAGCACACATCACACAATAAGCAAGCTGGGCCTCCTGGTGCAACACAGCGCAGGCAATTTGGACTCAGTGCATTCTCTTGGCTGTGTTGTGGAGTGAAATTTCATGGTCACTTTATGATTCATTTGTAACTGTGGAAGAACGCAGAGTTTAAGACTGCAGGGGTTGGCTTGCTGTGTATACAGTGGTCATCCATACTTTAATCAAGACTCATCTGAACCAGGGTCAAGACATAATGTAGATAATTAACGCTTCTAAGTAGAGGTGAATTGTTGCCTTAAGGTTCATTGTATGTGTGATGTCTTCAGGAGGCCACTTTATTAACCCTAGTTTTTGAGCTTGTTGCTCTGAAAACTGTGAAAAGCTCTTTAGTTTTTTATGCTATTAGATAATTACTTGACTGCAGGGTTTCTTAGACCAAGAAAAACAACAGTACTTCCAATGCCTGTTGTGAACAATGTCATTGGGATGCATATATTTATTTAGCTAAATACTGTACAATCCAATTAACCTTTTTCATCTTTTTCTGTATGTAGTATGACTGTAAGTCCACTGCCATTTGGACTTGAAGTGAAGGACAACTTGAGTATCTGTGACAAACGTCCCTCCAAGCGCCCATCACTAGGCTGTCATGGCTACTAGGGCCATGTGTTCTTTAACCCTGCTCACAAGCAGTGACAGCCACCTTTAACCTTCTTTTCCACAGGGCAGACACTATTTGTTTGTGTCTTGTCACTGAGAGATCCCAAAGCTTACTGTCTTGATGAGCATGCAAGACAATGCATTTGAAAAAGCACATGTATTTGTGTGTGGGTGTGTGTGAGAGAGAAAATGGGAGATCTGGCAAATCTATACAAGGCCATGATATATGTATGGCACTGCAAGGGTATACATTTGACCATATAGAATTTTTTTATTTATATTACATATTTAACACTATAAGTAAAATCAGATACATTTACAAAAAAGTAGCTCAAACTGACTAGGATTTAACATGAAACTTAAACTGGTTTCCAGGAGGAAGTAGGAGAATAATGGGCACTCACTGGACAAGAATCCTGCTTTCCAGGACAAAAAAAATCATCCCATTTGTATGTAGACTCAGTGATACATTAGGCTTTGAAATATTATTTGACTGTCAGATTGAGCTTTGATCAAACATGAAACATGATTAGCATCAACACTGGGTTTGGCACAGCTATAGACATGTTTAAGGTGATTTGAGTTTGTGCTTTACGTAGGCTTTTGTATTCAACAGTTTTGATGATAGAAATAGTTTTGTTTTCTGCTTTCTCATTTGCTTCCACACTGAGGAAAGTAACCCAAGTTTCAAAAAAACACAACAAAAGACAGTGTTTCCAAGGCCTATGTCCAGTCCATAGTCAATGCATTTTGTATTTTTCAGAATATGTTCTGTCCAAAAAGCAGTAGTGCATGATGGGTAACCAATCAGCAGGCTCTCATAGGACATTCCATATATGTATTCAGGCACTCTTTGATGTGTGCTGCAGTAAACACAGCCGGTTCTCTCCCAACCACAGTCTCCTGAGGGATCCGACTGAGCACAAGAACACTAATGAGCGCATTAGAAGAAAGCCATAGAAGGAAAATGCTACAGTTGTAAATGGAATTGTCTCTTGTGTTGTCTATGACAAGAATACTCTTTCTGCAGTGAGAGTATACATTTGTGTTGATGCATTCCTACTTTTTCTTTATAATATTTAGGTTTGCAAATAGTACACTAAAATGTAGATCACTTAATTAAAATTAGTAGTAGTAGTAGGAATCAAATTTAGATTTGATTCCTCAAAAACTTTTCTGCTATCACAGTTGTCGGTCACACTATCATCAACAGTTGATGGTAATCGAGTACTGGAGCCTAGAAGTGAATACAGGACTGGGAAACTGACGTGACATATGCCACTGATAATAGAAAAAAGACACAATTACAGATGAAGTGCTCAGTATTTACTTCCAAATAAGAAAATTACAAATTGGTGATGCATATTTTTTTCCTTTTTGAAAAGCCCTAAATCTTTCAGCACAAGCAATTAAAAAAAAGAGAAGAAATAGTCCCACATATTTTTTTGGACTGTGTCCTAAAGTGTGTCTGCAGTCCTGACTTAATCTTTGATTCATGTTGCTGCACCACATGATTGTAGACACTGCCCTACTTTTATAGTGGTTTGATTGACATCTATTAATTTATGCATAAGAACATGTAGTACTGTAACTTCATTTTTTATTCTGTAAAAGACTGATGCATCCCACTTTTTATGCTAATTTTCATGTTCTGTACAATGAGCAGGCTTTCAGCTGAATGTCAAAATACATTTTTAAAATTTAAATCTATTACTTAAAATTTTAACTCATTATTTGGCAACAGCAATATTAGATCTCTTTGAAATGATAATCTCCAGCATAAAGAAAAAAACACAACCATCTTTCCATAATATCTCACAGATATAGTAAGTTTTATTTAGTGAAGATTTTGGTTGACAGGGAAAATATATGTGACAGGACAGGAAAAATATATTTTCTTTGGTATTATCTGATCTCCCAAGCATCATCAGAATCTGTGATCCCCAGCCAGTAGATTCCTTGAAAGTTACCAAGGGAATCGGCTATCTGGATTGCTTTTGTGCAATGGGGAGAGTGAGAAACGTGAGAATGATTTCAAAGAGTCCAGGATGAATCACACTCCCACTGCAGCTGCCATTTATTAGCACATTTTCCACCATTTTTTACAGCTACTTACTGACTCAGTTTTGTAGAGTTTGCTTAAGGCTGGCATTTGAGGGCTTTATTTAGTAAAAAGCTTCATTAAAGGTGCTGAAAAATGAGCTTAATGGCAACTCATGTGTTTGTCATAATCAATTATCCTGACAGGACATCTTAAACAAATGTGAACACAAGAGACATATCGTTTATCAGCTCCTGCTTTTATAATAAAGATGAAGATTAATTTGAAAAGCACGATATATTTTTACAGCTAGTTTTAATGTAGAAATTAGCTTTAAAATCTAACTTGATTGATTGAATCAGTGGCAGAGTTCCTATAAATTCCTTCAGAATCAACCAAGAATTGACAACACAGAAAAACATAATATCAAACGTTAAGCTCTCACGTTAACCCTCCTGCTGTGATACAGTCCAGAAATGAGTTGCTGTATTAACCTGCTCATTTTCACACTTTAAAGTTTTTAAAGAACGTAGCATCTTAAGATTTCTCTTGTTTGACAGGCGCTCATTCAAAAATGCCTGAGTTGTTCTTGTTATGCTGCAGATTTTTTTTTACCATTTCTTGGCTGTCATAATGATGAAATGGAAACCCATAGCAAATTGACAGCCCATATTGCTCAAGGACAAACATATCTGTAGATAACTTGATGCGGCCAACTGTGCTAAAAGACAGAAGCTAATCCTTAAAGGCATATGCAGGTTTTTGCAGATTTTTTTTACAGCCAATCAGTCTGGCCTCTTTGTTTGCAGACCTTTCACAGTAAAAGTTATATCTTGAAGAATGACAGGTGAGAGATTTTTATTCCATTTTAAGGGGGTTAACAAGGAGCAATCTGAAATGTGTTGGTGTGTTTGCCCCATGCAGCAAGTCCCCAGTTTGGCTCCAGGCAGGCTGGAATTTTATTGGTGTGTTATTCAGAGTAGCCCCATTTCCTCATTCTCAGTCTCACCGCACTGCCGGTGCTGAATAAGATGGCCGTGAGGTAGAAAAGCACAACTTTCCCTTAACACAACAGCAAAACAGAAAACACAACCAGATTTTATAAAATAACATTTTTTTTATAAAAATGGTGTCATATTTTCTGTTCTGTTGTCATGTTCTCTGAAATGTTACCATGTTTATGTTGTAATGCTTCCTATGTTATTCAATTCTGGACTTCAGCCCTTAAAAAAAACATTTTAAAAGTCCCTAAAAAGGAGTGTTATCCATTACACAACTATACTTGCCCTGGATTTAAAAGTAGTGTGCTCTCTATCTAAAAGAACAGAATCAATACCCCAAAATGTGCTGCTGTAATCTGTCTTGGAGTTTTTGTGAGGGCTCTCTTTATATGTGGAGACATCATACATCATCACAGATTCCCAAAGTGCTGTGTCACTGGAGCCTCGATGACCTTGTCTTTCACATCCTTCTCCTCTGCTCTGTGAACAATATATGACAGATAAAATGATGCTGTGCTTGGATTTCATTTTATTCAGGGAGACATTTGAAAAAAAAGTTCAATTAAGAAATCAGTAAAGGCTTTCTGTACTCTATTTCTTTACACCAGAGTGTGTCAAGTTTATAAACTTTTTTCAAACGCTTCTTTCACAGATAAAATTTCATCATTGATTGATTAAAATGATGCTCTGCATGACTTTGTCTTCCTCTTACACCAATACAGCATGGATTAGATTTACAGTACAAATCTATTCCCCCTTTTTTAGAAAAATCTCTTCTTCATGTGCTTATACCTGAAATACTGACCCAACATGGAGGGAGCTGTCTCTGAATATCTATTGTAATGTTTTCCACGTGTACCTGTATTTGCTGCTTCTTTCTGAAAGAGAGATACAACTGAATTTGAATGCCATGACAGTTATTGTGAAGGACGTGCACACAGCAAGGGACATCATGTTCTATTTTCTATTAATAAAGTTGCATCTTGGAATAGATAACCTTTTGAACATTCCACTCAGGGAATCTGTGGAATTAATAATACAACATATAATCTGGTGAGTGAAAGCCTACTTTCAAACACACTGCACACTAGGGGCTGATAAATAAAAACTGTGCAACAGATGCAGCACCAAAACGTATCACTTCTCCACACAGCAAAATGCATTCCAATGCATTTCAACTTATGAATGAAAAACATTTGTTTTAGCTCCTAAAGAGACTATTTAAGTCATCACACTCGCTACTTGAAGCAATATCTTCCAAAGTTTTCACTCAGGCACAGTGGCATCTTGTTAGGCCCTGGGAGCAACACATATCTCCTGTTGTGTTTTCTCTGATCTCTCATCATCTCTCGGGTCTTATATTGAGAGCCCTAGATTTCTCGATCAATAGCCATAAACAAAACATAGATTGAGCTTGACGCTAGGCTACAAAAAACTCTTTTTATCTCCCTCCCTCATAAGGCAGTGGGTCAGTAACACCACAGCTAAAAAAAACTATTGGCCAGTGCCATAGAAGGAAAGACAATTACAACAATATGGCTTGTGGGTGAAAATGTACTTAGAAAGGTGTGTCTCTGAATACAATATAAATGGATTAAAGGAAAATCATGCATAATCCAATTGGATTGGTATGGTATTGGACATAATATAAGTCAATCCCATTTTCAGTGCTAGACTACATGATGGAGTAAGAAAGCTCCTAATGGATTATTTCTATGTAACTGTGCGCATGTATGTGTATTCATACATTTACGTGTGTGTGGGTGATTAATATCCTCACTCATTAGCGTGCAGTCACACATCGAGCAAACAGTATTTATGGAGCTGTGATAACTTGGCTGACAGCTGTGCATATTTCACTGGGTGGAGAAGCCTGCATTGCAGTGCTTGTACATGGCAGTCATGCTCTTTATGTGAGAGCAGCTCAGGGTCAGACTAGAAGAAGAGAATTAAAGGCACATCAGTAGGCCCATCACTCTCTGTTCTGTGTCCTACTTCTGTGGTGTTCTTGTGTTTTTTTACAGCATTTCCTGTAGCTGCAACTGTGAATTACACTGAGGAGTTGTGTTAAAAAACAGGAAACAAAGAAATGTAGTAGAAACTTTAAATAATAAACAAGACCGAAGCAGTTAAGCACTGATTACAATAGCGTAATCCCTAAGCGTTTTATTGCAGTCAATAACGCCATTATTTTTGCTCATCAGGATAAAATCAGAAGCCTTCAAGCTGAAAATTTTCATTCAAATTAGTCCTTAACGAATAATGTTTTCCCCCAGGTTTCCTGTGTTTAGCAGCTGAGTTGCATAAATCAGGAATAAATGAAGTCCTTTCTTCTAATATAAGAAGAGCTGCTCAGGCTGAAAAATGACTCACAATTTTTACTAAAACAGAATTACATACATATTGTAAAACCTGGCTGATAAATGCTGAAATACTGGTGTTAAACTGCTGGCTCGCAAATATAATTGAAATATAAATGCAGGAAAGCAGCCCTTTAATGGACAGTTCCATCAGCTTCTTTCAATGCAAAGCAAGCTGAAGCTCACGTTGCCACATTATTTGAAGAGTATCAATTTTTTCTGACATCAAAAATAATAAAAACAATATACTGAAAATAATGGGCTGACACAACACATGCACTAATAATCATTCTTAGCTGACAGCTTGAAACAGTTCTCCTGAATGATCATGAGAAATGAATTGCCACTTTGAATCTGGTGTTTTTAGGGTTGCCTGGTTTACTTTCATCCATGTAACTATAGTTACTGGCTCTTTTAGTCACAAATGCATCTTGTTACATCTGTTGCTGCTGGACACATGGCATGCTATTTCTAGCTCTGCTTGTTATATGTAGGTGAATTTGATCTTGATGTTAAGAAGGTACAAAAAGGGTACAAATTTACCAAATGAGAAATGTTTTTGCTATTAGTTTATGTTTGAGATATTCTGTACTTTAAACGTTTTCTTTTTGACTAATCTTTTTAAAAAAATAACTCAATTATTTTGTATTTGTTTCTGTCTTTAGCTTTGGCCCCAACACTTCCTAGTCTACGCTCTGAGGTCTTCAAGCCTTGCGTGGAGGACAAAGATCTAGCCTTTTGCTTGAATGAAGGAGAGTGTTCCATCATCGAAACTGTGGCTGGTGTTCACAGGCACTGCAGGTGAGTGTCATGTGTTAGTTAGTGTGTCAGGCACATTATTTCCCTCTCAGCATTGTCATTTCCTCTCGAGGTGAAGGTTGTTTTTATGAAAATTCAACTTCCCTCCAGCCTGGCACACTCTCTTTTAGGAGGACTGTAACGTGAAAAGTGGAAAACTGTTGCACTAATCCAACTAAAATACAATGAAAGCTCAAGTTAATCATGACCAAAACTACCTCTAAGTGGTTATTCTCTGGTCTGCACTTGGGAACAAATGAAAGAAGATTCAACCAGGAGGCACATCAGGAGCAAAGATGATGAAACTGCTGTCTTCACTTTGGTCTGACAAAAGCTTTCATAATGATTGCAGCTTTAAGAAATAGCTCTTCCTCATGTATTAACCTTGGAATAAATGTTGTCTGATATGACCCTTTCAATCTGCAGTGCATTTTAATGGAAGGTGTAAAGAAGGAGCTCTTGCAAGATCAGTCTTTGATCTCACTTAAAAGAAACTGATTTTTTTTGCCCCCCTGTGGTTTAAAATTTTATTTTCTCTTTTATTCCTTTTGTTTTACCGAGAGTACCTCACTCTGTGATTGCCCAGGAGAATCAATGAATCCAGTAAATAGACTCTTAGTCTATTTTTATCCCTCATAAAATGTGGCATAACTTAAATCTGTCACTTGGCTACATTAACATTGCAGAAGAAATAAGTGCAGTCCTAGACATATTTTGATACCTGCAATAACTTATCTGCTTGCCTTTATTACCTATTTGACATACCATCTAATTATATTATTGCAGAGAGAAAGCTAAACACCTTGACAAAGCATTCAGAACAGAGCAGAAACATTTGATAAGAAGGAAGTGGAGGAATGTGCATTTAACAGACATTAGAAAGCAAATTATATAACTATATCTTAGCAGCATCCAAATGCTTGGAGACGCCAAAGGAAAGAGCTTTTCTCAGAGCTCAGTAAGCCTGTTAGCACCATGGTCTGTTCAGATTCAATTCAAGGAGAGGCCAGGTGCTGTTATTGATAAAGCTTTGGTATAAAGCGATTCTGCATATCTTTTTTTTTCTTTCTAACAATTTGCTGCTATGGCTCCAGGTGGGACTCTGATATAATGGCTGTCTATAAAGTCAATAAGTAGGTTTTAAATAGCTTTCTAGAATAAGTTTTCTTAGTTTTTGTGTAATTAGGAGTGATCAAGGTCAAATTTGGTTCAACAAAACTGTGAAAGCTTTCCAAGAGGGCTGCTTGTGGGACCGTCTGTGATCGCTTAAGTGGGAGTAAACTGTCATGAGATAAGAACCCTTCTTGCAATTTCACAAGATTCAGTCTGAATTTCTCAATTAAAATCTAAGTCATCCTGATGTGTTTTTGAAAAAGTTTTGTATTCTGCTGAAGTTTAAATTAAACTTTTTTCTAAGCAATGATTGAAGGCGCATTTGGTGAAAATGGGTGCAGAATTTCACTAGAACAAAAAATCTCTGCCTGTAAAGCATGAGGGTGATTCCGTCAAATTTCGGGTTAGTGATATTACCAATATTTTACATAACTTAATGCAGAGCTAAAAAAATTAAAAACTCCATAAAATAACAAAGCATCCTGTAGTAAAAACACATGAACTTAAAACAACAATGGCTTCAATAAAGTCATGAAGATTTCATGTTAGTTCCGTGGTCATCAATCTTCCTGCCAAATGTTTGTGGAAAGACCGCAGAATTTATTTGAGGAAGTCCAAGAAAAAGGGTTAGGTTGTGATACTTGCCAAAGGAAGTGTTTCAAATTTCAGGTCATGCAGAGAACTCATGCTTAAAATATTAAAGCAATGTGTCAACTTTAATTTCATGCTTTTCAAATCCAGGCAATTTTGCTTTTTACTTAGTGATTCGCAGTGATTTGACCAGCGGTGCCCAAACATCCTGATATTACTCTAATTTCTCCAGTCAGTGTTGGCTGTTTGTTTATTGCTGTTTTACTTTTGGATATTACATTTGATATAATTTCAATATTTATTTGTGCTGCAAAATCCCTGCACATGCACTCATATGACCCAAGCAACTGTGATTCTGCATATATTACATATAGATGGTCCCTATACTCCAGGTTTTCATCTTCTGCTTTAGATGTTTCAACCTATCTTGCTCTCATAGGCCAATGCACTATCTATTTTAAGAGTGACGTTTCTCTGATTATATAACATTAAAAATAGAGAAAATAGGCTACATAAAAAAGTCTGAGGCAAGAGATGAGTGATGCTGAATTAGTACACCTAGGCTTAAATCTTCATCTAAAAATCACAGAAAAATCACAAAAATTTCATTGTGAATGGCCCATGAACATAAAATGAGTCTTTAGGGAAGCAAAATGATGCACAAAAGAAACATAGTGTCAGTCTAACAATTAATTGTTACTCAAAGACAATCAGGTAGTCAAAATATTCAGTTTACCAAAACAAAAGAAAAAGAGTTTTGATATGAAACATGGAAAAAAAGCATCTATGTGAAACAGGACTGTTTTAAAAATGAATGTTGTCAGCACATATTCACTTAATCAGGACAACTAAGGCTTGAAGCTTCATTTCACATCAGGCAAACGCAAATATTTCAAATGTATCACCTGTGTGACAGCATCAAGACACCCTTAAGCCTCAGAACTATCATACTCGGGATTATAATTAGACACAACTAAATGAATGAATATGGGACTCAGGAGAGACTTAAGGGTCTAACATGGCGATGCTGCCTTCCTACCTCTCTTAAGCTGAGCACCTGTTGTTAGAAAGAGTAAATACAGCTTTGTAAGGGCTTCCTCTGAAGCATTTTCTCCATGAGTAAATCAGAAGAAAATGGTAATTGAACTAAAAAATATTTTTCTTGTTAATCACTTAGTTATACTGGGAGGGAACTGTGGATGTTTCACTCCCAGTTTATTTTATCTTACAAGACGAATGGATAGAAAAAAAGAGCTATTTAGCTACCTGGCAATCTATCGATTTTACTGTGACTATGCAATTTTCAAGTAGATCCCTAGTAAAAAAGGCACAGGGCTCAAAGAGTTGATTAAGGCTAAAACATTTTGAGCCAGGTCTACTAAAGGTTTAAACAAAAACATGTGCAAAGTCATTGCACACATGTAAAATGTAAAATCTGATTTACTAACAATGGACATTGAGAGTTTTCTTTATTTTAATATAAAGTGATTTAACCTAAAAACAGGTTTGTTCACAGAAACTGTGCTTATATTTAACATGTGCAAGGAAGCTGTGAACCGTTTGTGAACGTTTTTGTGCACACATGTCTCCGAATATTCATGCAAGGAGACAAAAAAAGGAAACAAGGAAATGGAGAGGACATATTTCCCCCCTTTTGTGAATGGGATGAACAAGGGAACAATCATGAAAAAAAATATTGCTTATCCAGGAACTCAGGATGGATTTGGAGCCTCAGGGGGAGTCACGCAATACCTATAATGACACCAAACTGCTTACAGATCTGCACTTTCTTTTTGCAATTCCAGTGAATGGTAGCTGTCACAGCTGGGATGTTCAAATTATATTTATCAGATGTAATGTCTAAAGTCATAAATGCCCTGTGTTTGGTATCCACACACTTGGTATTTATTAAAAGAGACCAAATAAGGCTTCTTTTTTTTGCAGTAGCTGGATTTCCCAGAGTAATAGAAACAAATGATCAGCTTGTGCCCCCAGCTGACTCTGAGCATATTTTGAGTCAGTGAATGATTCGTTTATTTTGAAAAAAAAAATCTGTTCTCCAAGTTGCAAACTGGCTTGTAGGTTGGTCAATTTATGAGACTGCAGACATTTTTTAATATATTCTAATATATCCCAAAAAAAATGTGCCTTTTAACATTTTTATACTGTCTTTTTACTTCATCAACCTGCATCATTTTAGCGACTGCATTACCTTTTTCATAAATTTGTTCCCATATCTTTCCCATGTCTTTGTGTGGCAGTCAGATTTCTTTGCAGTGAGTTATGTTTGCTTTGTCAACCAACACCTCTAATTCCACGGGGTCATTTCCTTTGTGCTCTTTCTCTCTGAACTTGCCATGCTTCAAACCAAGTAACCCGCAAAGCCCTCATTTAAATAAAGTATCTCCAACACAACATTCAAACAATCTCTCTTAGTAAATCACCTACAAACCATTGTTCAGCCCCATGTGATAAATTGCAGTTTGCACTCGCAAATTACTAAATGCAAAATGGGATGTTTGTCAAACCTGCCTTTACTATTCTAGTTTTTATTTATCTATATCCCTACACATTAAAGAACATGCCAAAAGCATGCAATACACACAGTAATAGCTGTCCCAAGCCTACAGAGCAGAGTAGGATGTGTTCAGTCAGTCATATAAGTTTTGTTTGCTAAACATGACTGTCCAGGCTTTTTTCTCCTGCTGACTCAAACCTATAAGCCGCAAATTTTCATTTTAATGTGCTCTTGCAATATTCATGCACTGTACACAGCATTGCCCTTTGATCGTTTTGTGTCAGAAGTATTAGGCTTCACTGTAAATCCAGATGTGGAAGAAAATAAAACATAAGGCAGGTTTAAGAGTGCAAAAGATGCAATCGTCCCTTCTAGCAAGACAAGATTAGGGTTGTCATTTGAAAAGTGCTGACCTCCTTAGTCACTTCTAAAGTACAACATAAACAATAATCTTGCTACTGGAGCCTTGTTTGACATCGTTTTTTTTCTCCAGGCCACTTCACCCTAATGGGTTAGATTGTTTCTAACATTTTCCAAAATAAAGTAAATAATCTGTCAGAAAAATTTGGAAACACTTGAATTATTGGATGAGAACGCAGTTTTGAACTTGGAAGTATTTTTATTGCTCTTCTGTCCTTATTTCCTCCTCCTCCTGCCCAGTTCCCATGTTTGTTAATGCAAATAAGGCTCCCAAAATAAACATGCAAATGTGAGTTTAAGACCTAATTTTTCCATCAGTGCTATGGCATTTAGAGCAGAGATGTCGAGTTCATTAACTGACAGCCCAGTCACATACAGGGTTGTCAGTGCATAGATAACTACAGCAAACTGTTATTTAATGTTAAATCAAGCTATTGTTTTTAAATTGGTCTAAAGGCTGACTATTTTTGTAATAATAGGTTACAACCATTTGACACAAAACATACATTTTTCCTTTTTGTTAGAGGAAAATGAAACACTTTTATCTGCCAGTATGTAGGAGATGTACTGTATTTACTGTATTTTATATACTATACAAAATATATTTACCATAAAAATGAAGCAAGAAAAACAGGAATACATGACAGCTGCTGTTCTGTCATCATGCTTCTACTGAAATACATTTTCTCTCTCAATGTAGGATTTGCCTCAAAGTCTGTGGATATTTGGAATGTTCCATCTCCCTAAAGGCTGGCGTGATCCCACATTGCAAATAAAAGAAGAAAGTTAATTAGGAGTATATTGAAAATGCAAACTGGTGTCAAATCTGCTCTGAAAAGGAGGAGAAACAGAATTTGTATTACACAACTTTTCTGTCATGTTCATAAAGTACAAACAAGTAGAAATCATATATAATCTTTAAAATGGTGAAAAAATAAAGTGAAAAATATTGCAGAGGAATACATTTTCTAGAGGTGTGGTTGAGCTGGCTGTCAAACTCAGTCATTTCCTATTTCTTTTTCCACATACCTATATTCAGCAACTCAGTACCACATTCTTGAATAAGACTGCCTCTAAAGTATCTTAGGCTAAAGTGTTTTTTTTATTCCTTCAAGGCATATAGGGCAGCAGCATGAGCCTTAATTCTACGCATTATTCATAGCTGTCGCCATAATAAGACTTGTTACCTACATGACAAACCTGCAACCTATAAAAGTGCCACAGCTGGGGCTGAGCTGGTTAAGATAACTATAGCACATGAACAAGAGGCGCCAATGATGAAAGTATCACTGAGTTTAGTTCATCCAGTTATTTTTTTTATGGAGGTAGGAAATAATACTCTCCCCTGATTTCTTTCCTTTCCTGTAATACTCATGAGTTGTTTTGTCAGACAGTGCAGCCATGTGTTCATGTTAGTCTATGTAAAAACACAGAAATATAGAAAAAAATCCATTTATTTCTCACACAATGTCTTCCCCATTTATATAACATTGTATGACATTTCCAGCTAGCAGAGAGCAATTTTATAAAATAGGACTTATACAATAACAAAAAAAAAAATCTACAAAAAAAAAACTATAGCTCTCTGGCAACAATCTCATATTTTTTGTGACACAGCAATAAGGATAACTTATTTTTACCCATACAATGCAATAAGTCTTGGCTGTATAGAGACTTGAATGCTTGCTGACCAACATGGGCCTTATTAAACTGCTATTTTTTTCTACAGCATCTTCCAAAAAATGCTTCTTTCTTTCACCAAAGTGCAAAATGTCCTTTTTGAAAATCAAAAGCCAAGTTCTCTGTACACTTTTGGCAGAATGTTTCCTAACTCGCATCAGCATTGTGTCAACAATGTATGCCTCGTGTTGCGCAGATGATGCAAAACCGCAACAAGTTTGATCTAAAGTTAGATCAGTCACATAAGAGCAGAAAATATACAAATTTGACTTTGCATTCCATATGTTTTTTCATTTTATATATTCAATAATCCATAAACTATGAGTTTTGAACATGTTTAATTCTGATTGATATGCAAATCCAGGATGATAATATAAAAAATAGAAAATTGCATTGCCTGACATTGTTGAGAGGAGGGAATTAAACAGGAGACATTTAGCATTTTAATAGGTGTTTTGGAAAATGACAATTTACCTTTCTTAATCTCCGCCTTTGCTCCAATGTGATGGAATTATGAGTACAAAGGATTCAGTAGCCTGAAATTGGTACAATCTTAAAGAAAGCCTGTCAGTCTAAAACAGATAAACAGAAAAGATTGAATACAGATGTGTTGAGCTTGCAATAGTTAGCACTGACCTTTGATCAAATGAAACAAGAATGAGCTGATCAGACTGTCATTAATTACAGGTTTTGTTGAAGTTAAAGCCTGTGGAATTACTTTGACAGACAGTGAATAAGCAAAAGGAAGTAATTGCTGCTATTTATAGTAATAATAATAATAGAGGAGCCAGTCAGGTTTGCTTTATGTACCTATGTGCCTTTAAAATTAGCACATATGTAATGGTTTTGCCTTTATTCTTCTTAGCTTAGATAATGGTCTTGCTATCCTTTTTGTTTGTGTGCCTATGAGCTAATGTGAGTGCATTTAAAGGCTGGCGATGAACAAAAAAGTGGTGTCTACTATTACCATGGTAACTTCTTTCTTCATTACTGTGGAAACAGAAGCTCAAGAAAAAAAGTGGACTCATTTATATTTAGATGGCTGTGGTGGGTATACATCAACTGCTTTGTCATTTGCATAATAATTTTTGCATTGATTTTGTTTAAACAATAAAATAACTGCCACCTAATGGTGTGAATGATTTCTGCTGTGAATAATGTATGGAACAATTTGTTTGTTTTCACCAAAGCTGTGCTGACATTAGACATTTATACCTTTTTTTTTCAAAAGCCATTTGCACAGATGGAGTTTGAACTTTTAAAATGACTATTTCACAAAAAAAAAATATATATATATTCCTGTTATTTGTTAATCTAAACACCATACTTATGCATCCTGATGACGAAGCAAAATGATTCTTACCAAAAGCATAAAAAATCCACTGCGGTGCTCTGGTCTTTTTAAGGAAAACTGCTTTTTCTTGTTGATGGTTTGCTGTATGGTTAAGCCTAAAGACGAGCTAAGAGTGCCTGTGTGTGTTTGTCTGGCTCCTTGAGCCTGTTTATGATATTTTCTGGACCCAGGAGACGTTGACAGCAGCATTAACAGAATCTGATATGACAAATTGCATCATATAAATGAAGACCTTAGCCTCTTAACTTTCTGTTCCTGTTTTTCTTCCTCTCATCTTCCTTTTTTCTGTAGAGTGCCAGTTCAGCGATTAAATTGTCACTGCACCGTCAGACCTTGACAGGCTGCACTAATCCACGATGCTGTCGTTCCTCTGCTGATCCATCCTGCTATAGGGAGGATGGTCTCCAGGCTAAAAGCCAATGGGCCATGTCCCCCGCTTTCCTACTCAGCTGCTGAATAAAAGCCACACAGTTGTAAAAGTAGGAGCAGAATTACCTGTTAGCAAAAATTCCTTGACAACCCAGCACCTCAGATCTTAGTAGCATCAGCACATTCTGTTTATAATTAAAATAGAAGTGTATAACCTTAACGTGATAGCGTTGAATCATCCGTCAGACGGAGCTCAACCTAAATCTGTTTGTCATTCAACTCTGACATCTCTAGTATGTGCAACTATATCTTATACAAATAAAATGTCCTTATGTAAGGCTGTGTGAGGA
The DNA here is from genome assembly GCA_037177535.1 of Pseudomugil gertrudae. Classification (NCBI taxonomy): domain Eukaryota; kingdom Metazoa; phylum Chordata; class Actinopteri; order Atheriniformes; family Pseudomugilidae; genus Pseudomugil; species Pseudomugil gertrudae. The sequence continues at coordinate 9,924,189 of JBAMHV010000023.1, forward strand.
ACATTTTTGCTAGCTGGGCAAACTTTAAGCCACCATGACATGCAACTATCAATTTTGTTCACTGTAAAGGGCACAGTTATTATTGTTGTGGAACGTGGTACCCATTCTGTTCTTTGGAATGAATGGACTTGGACCATAATCTATCTATGAAAAACATTATTAATAATATACAATGAACAAGACCAACACATCTGCTTTTAGTATAACCTGAGTTTATGCTTCAGTTCCAGACTTTAGTTTTCTTTGACTCCACCTCTCCACCAACTTTAATGAAATTCCAGTTTTCTACAGAATGTTGCTAAATAAAACTATGTTTTCTCTCCCCCTTGCAGAGAACTATTTGGTCAGGAACCCTGCTGGTTACAAAATAACTAGCTAAGTAATCCTCAGTTTCTAGGCTGCCTGATAGTCTGGTAAAGCTCATCAGATGCTCTAAGACAAAACCATGTTCTCCGTGTTACGATCCCTGACAGCAGGCAGGCAGGCAGGCAGGAGGCAGGAGACAGAGCGGTGCAGATCCAGTTATTTATTATAACTTATGTAGAGAAACCAGCAACGGAAACAAGAATACCAAAAAAACTAATGAACCGTGGGGAAGAAACATAAACTGGGAACATATATACACTGAGCAACAGGTGGAGTGGATGAACTAAATTAAACCAGGTGAAACAAATTGACAGTAAAAGTTAAAGTAAAATGAGTAAATATAAATAATTTGTACGCTTGACAGATAATTTGACCCATGCTTCTGTCTCTCAGCATTATATTTTTCATTAGTTGAATGCATCACCTAAATATTGCATGTCCACATGCAACAAAGAAAGATTTTTTCCTGCCTCCAGACAGTTAAAACCTTCACATGGTGTTACTGCTGCTTTACCTTTCCAGCTTAGTTATAAAAAAATAACTCAATTCAATAGCATTTTTTGTTTTTCTGGCAAGCATTAGTTTTTATTTGTTTATTTATTTATACAAGGGCCCTATTATGTAAATCTCCAAAAATTTGCATTAAAAACCTTTTTTACTGACATTGGATTAATTTATCTATATAACAAATTATATTCCTTTATAGACCGGTTATAAGTTACATAAAACAGCAAAACCTGAAATCAGAAATTACAAAGAAACTACAGACATATTTAGCTGAAAATGCAAAGCATCAGCTTTAACAAACACCTAAAGGGCAAAGTTCACATGCAGTATAAAGCAGGATTTTTAAGGAGAGGCTGAAGAGCACTCTGCCTAACACTAATACTTGAAATTCCCTCATATTATTCAGCATATAAGTTGCAGTTTGGCTTTAACAGGAAATGAACAAGCACACAAACAGTCTAGAAAGTTTTGTGCTTTTGAACAATGTAATCAGTAGCATAAAATCGGATTTTTGTCAATTACCAACTGCACTGCTACAAACCTCTCAAGTGAGATTATCAGGTTATAAAACAGAACTTTGTATTCATCTCTTTGACAGCAGTTGTCATTTTGAGTAATGTATAAACTTTTTCGCAATTGACTAAAAATAGCAATATTATAACAGAACTGTCTTGAATTAAAATTTCCCCTCACCTTTACCATCAAATATCCTACAAACACACATGTGATATTTGTGTCTAACATTTTAATTTTGGGGCCAATGTTGCACAAAATACTTAATTGAATTTACATTTGCATACTATGACAAATATATATAACACTTAATTTTCTTTTCTATGATTTTGTATGCTCCATTAATGTATAAACATTACATTTAATTCACAAAATTACTTACTAAAAATATTACTACTGTCTTGTTTGCAAATCCCAGGAGATTCACAAAGAAGATGACAACCAGCACACACATCAACATCAACATCTTTCTGTACTCTATAATCGCCACGTTAAAGCCCCCATAGTAAATACACAGCATTTGATTGTAACCACTATGAAGAGGCTGTATTGGATTTGAAGGCAGCAGCCCTCAGTTTCTTGCCTGCAGTATTTCACTTGGTATTTCATTGTGAGCTCAGCTGGTGAAGGATAACAGCTGCTTCTCATTACTGATGTTGAAACTAAGTGATTTTCAGCAGTGGACACAGCAGAGTCCATATAGAGACATCATCATGTTTAAGCACAGAGACGACACTTTGATGTCTGCAGCCACAACATGCAGATGGGTCTCTACCGGTTTTATCATGTCATCATGCAGTGCTTGTGTGTGTTCTGCTCTCTACTTAGGCTCACAGACCCATATTCATATTTGGTAAAAGTCACTTGAGTTATTTTTTTTTCTATGCATGTGTTTATGATAGGAAGTCTGGCTTCCTATCATCTAATGTACAGTGTATATAATGGTTGATTCTTTTACATCAGGATTCAGAAGCAGCACAGACTTTGAAATCCATCTTTTCTCATTTGTGCTCCACCAAAGGGAGCTCCATGGTTTTTATCATTACAGGTAAACATGACATAAGGTGATATATATTTTTTTTTTAAATGAACTGGCTTTTGGGCTACTGGTATGGGTTTCTTGATGCCAGCATTGGTAATATAGCCACATAGTTCATATTAAAATGAATATTATTATACAGGATGAATGAATAAATAATTATTTTGTCTTCTGCGTTTTCTATTTAAGGTTCTACCTATAAGAAGAGATTCTTTGAACCATCTGTGTGAGCTTTAACTGAGCTGCAGCTTGTATATTTTACCCCCAAAGGTATATTAAATACAATCAACAAATCAGCTGCTTTATCAGAACACAGAAAGGTAGACTGAGGAGAATAGACAAACAAGTCAAATCAAAGCGATAACGAACATGCGAGTGGAAATGCGAGTCTGAGGGGAAAAAATAAAAAGCAAGCGGGGGTAATGCTTTATTGGCAAATGATCTGGTGGGATTTTCTGTTTTTGCTTCTCACATAAGGATCTCTTTTGTACAACCAAGAAAAGTATCCTTCCTTAATGATAGCACACTCCTGAATTGAATTTGAATTTAATTAAGAGACGTAACAAACAGGAAGAGATGGAAAGAGAAAGAAATCCCATCATTCCACGCCAGCCTGTCACAAGCTGAGACAAATTATCAGGCAGCAGAGAGTTAAATGCAGTTTGTCTGGTAAACAACAAGCAAGCTGGGATAACATTTATCGGTCAATACAAATAGATGTTTGTGGCACAAAGAAGGATTGTCTTACAGCTGCAAGAAAGGTCTCATAAAAACACCTTAATTTTAATCTTTAAAGAAGAAACATGATTTTATTCCTTTTTTTTTTTTTTTTTAACGTGTCTGTCCAGCATCTCAGCAGGCAGAATGAGGGTCTGGCTGCTATATTGTGCTGA
>JBAMHV010000023.1:9938626-9956253 GCA_037177535.1 Pseudomugil gertrudae
AGATGAGGTGGCTCGGGCTACTGGTTAGGATGCCTCCTGGACGCCTCCCTGGTGAGGTGTTCCGGGCACATCCCTGTGGGAGGAGGCCCCGAGGGAGACCCGGGACACGCTGGACTGATTACATCTCACGGCTGGTCTGGGAATGCCTCGGGATCCCCCCAGATGAGCTGGTGAATGTGGCTGGGGAGAGGGAAGTCTGAGCTTCCCTCCTTCGGCTGCTGCCCCCGCGACCCGACCTCGGATAAGCGGTGGAAAATGGATGGATGGATGGACGGACCTCTTCACCAATTTAGTTGTCATTATGGTGCAACACAGGACCCCTGCGCTACGACTGTCCAATCACTGGCAAGATTCAGAGGGTCATCACACATTTGTAAAACATTTGTTGCGATAGCATCAGCACTGTAATTCCTGAAGTATTTGTGCAGATAAAAACTTGCTCAGTCGTCACAAGAGAGTTAAACAATGTTCCCAATTCATTCAGACTTTGACAAAATGCTTCAAGGTAAAGAAACACAAAAGCATACACATGAACAACTTGATAAAGGTTTTAAGTGGCATAAAGACTAAATATGCAAAAAACAGAAGGATAAAAAATATAAATATAGGCAATCACACAAACAAGAACTCACACAAGTTGAAAAAAACAATAAAAACTCAACTTAAATTGTTACTCTTCCTCTCATCCAGGAGAAAAATGTTTTAGTATAGATTATTTTTGTATTTTGTGCTTTATTTAAAAAACAAAGTATCAGTTTTCAGACTTCTGGTTGAAAGCTCATCAAAAACACAAAAGTCTGAAAACTGACAGACCTCTGAGCCCACTTCCTCTCTCAGTATGCTATGAATGTACCTGACCCTGCAGTATTCATAAGAGCCAGACAGCTACAATGAAAGTTACAAATGACTTGCTTTTGTGAAGCTCTGCATTAGTCCTTATTTTCTTTCATTTCAGAGCAGCCTTCAATACATTGCGTCTCAGCAACCTTCCGTGTGATAACATTTATACTCGGTGCCTTAGCTGACTATTATCGCTTTTTCTCCAAATTAAAATTCAGATTTTATTTAACAATTTAATGAGCTCATTCTTTTTCTATAATGGAAGATTCCCCCATGCAGTTGGATGAACTTAATGCAATATAAGATTAAAAAACAATTTCTTGATCTAATGATGGTAAACAAAATAACATTTAAAGCAGTGAGAGAAAAAGTGACTTGATGCCAGATAACCAGAAACCATGAACTAAGAAGTGTTTTTACATTGTCATTGATCTCACTAACTTTTTTTTATTCATTTTGAAGCTAAAATATGAAACATGTTTAAATATTTAAACAAATTAAACATAATTTCATTTGCAAAGCAAATATATTGCAATATATTGACTGACATGCATAATCTGTCCATTTTTAGACCCCTTTGTCAGCATTTGTGTGAAAACAGATATTGATTATAGCCTTGCAGGGTTACACAATTTAGGAATAAAAACCTCTGGGAAAAAGAAAAAAAACGTCTCTATGTGAACAAAATTTCAACTGTGTTAGGAAACCAGACGATACCTCGTTATTTAAGTCCAGACTCCATTTATTCAGCACAGCATACAACCCACTTTAACTCCTACCTTGTCAAGCAGTCTCTTTTATCTACTGCCATGCAGTGTATCTTTTAGTTGCCTGTACAGATGGTATTTCACAGTGCAGTGCACACATACAGTTCTTACTGGTATATGCACACTCGCGTTTGGTTCAGGCCCAACTTGCTGGCACTTATGTTTCTCACATCTACTGTTTTATGCTCGTGTGATAATTGTGTTTTTGCAAGACAGCATTTTAGAGTTTAAGAAGTGAAGCATAAATGCCCGTCTGTTCTCTGACACCTGATTTGTCAAATGCAGTTTAGTCTTCACTATAAGTGCAAAGGAAGTAATAAAAATGAGAAAAAGCATCATTATCTATCTTATGCCATTATAATGAGAATTAGATTGAGATAAAAAAAAAACAAATTATTAATAACAACTGGCCTAAATGGGTTCTAAATAACTATATACGCCAATGAAAATGAACATATGATATGTTGATAACAAACATGCTCAGGAAGAATATATATATTGGATTTAAGTTAGATAACAGATAGATGATTGGCTAATTAATATGCAATCTGCACATTGCATGCAGCATGCACCTGTAAACAGCTGCAGCTGAAGATATCACACTACATTATTGTTTTATAATATTTATTCTCTGAATGAATGCAGTTTGGAGGAAATGGTGCAGTGGTTTAATGTGAATTTGCACCAGTTTCTCCTGGTGTTAACTGTTTTAGTTGGTTGGCTTTGGTTTGGTCCATAGATACTGTAGGCTACTAATATTCCCACAAGGCTTCTGCTTAGATGAGTGTATGATTTGCTTACCATGTCTTACATAAGCAAAGCGTAATTTTCTCTCTGAGGCATTTCACTACTAAGGTCAGTTTTTTTATGTTTGAGAAGGCTGATGGGAGCAGTCCACTTCAGTTCACCTTTTGTGAATGAGTATGTTTATAATGCTCCAAACATTTTAAATGCTTTTAAAATGCAAGAATAACATTTGTTAACACAGAGGAAGGCCAATAACCTGAAGTGGCAAAATGATCCAACAAAAAAACATAGACATCTAAAACTAACTTTAAGACCAATGATGTACAATATATACCAATTTTAAATCTAATAAAAATAAATACTAGCATACTTTACTTTTTAGTTCTAGCATTGTTCACCATTTTGCAACATAGTTCTTTTTCTCTCGGTGTTAGATGAACAAATGGAAATAAGAAAAAAAATGTGTGAGTGTGACTCAGTATCACAGGCTCTACAAAGTGTAGCCACGAAGGCAGCTACAGCCAGTGTTGTCATAATGTCTTATGTTTATATGTATCTATGTCAACCAATAAAATGGTACCCAAGGTGACGGTTATATGGTTCAAAGAAAGTTTGTCTCTCTTCTTTACATTATTGCACATGAAAAAATACTCATGTCCACACACAGACACTTGTCCTGTTCATCCTGTACCTGTAACTAATGCTTATGTTTCTTCTCCCACATGATAGCAGAGGTAATAACAATAACAATGCAAGTGGCTCTGAGGATGCAGTGCTGCTCACACAGTTAACAGAGGCCAATACCATCCAGCTGGCCATCTTCACGAGATTGCATAGTGTTTTTCTCCTCGGCAGTGCAAAATTCAAAACAGGAGGTTATGGTAAAGGTTATTGAAATTTTTACTGTGTCTCTTCAGAAAGTGATAAGGTATCTGGAAAGAAGTCCAGTTTTTCTGAGTTTATAAAAGAAGCAGAGGTGCACCTGTTCACCGCTGTCCCTGTGAACCTCATGTCCACATTGAGGATAAGGTTGTGGGACTATATACTGCTGAGGTCTGTGAATAGAAGCCGTATGTATGTTCAAGGTGGAACATCATGGAGTTGGAGCATCATAGAGACTGTATCATCTAAGGAACAGTTGGGTCTGTACGTGAGCTGTTGTGCAGGGATTTCCTAATCTGGTCCTCGTGGGTTGATGTCTTGCAGGTATTCCATGCTTCCCTGCAGTAATACACTTCATACAAATGACTAGGTCATTAACAGGCATGTGCAGAAATTGACAAAAAGGTGACTACTTTAATTTGAATCAGGTGTGTTTCAGTCTGGAAACTTTCAATACATGCAGGACACTGGCCCTCAAGGACTGGATTTAGAGATCCCTGCTGTAGTGGGTCAAGGTCTGCAGGATGCAATTGTGCCTTTGGGTTGTCTTTACCCTGATGGTGTACAAGGAAACTGTACAGTTTGTCTGGAAGCAAACAATCAGAGTGGTTTTTGATAGAATGAAATCCGTGTCACAGGTGCCGTGAGTCCTTGTGGTCAATAAAGTGACTACTCAGTATCTTTGCATTCTGCCTCTTTGCTCCTTGACACCACATTTGAGAGTGTTCATTGCCAGTGCATATGCTGTGTGGTCTACATATCAGAATGTAGCATCTTGTGCCCTGAGCAAGGTGAGCACATCCCCATCAGCCACAGATGTTTTTTTTTTTTTTTTTTACTGCAGGCTCATCCTGATCATGAATGCATTTTATATGTAACCATGCCTCTCTAAAGATTCCCCACTGTGCTGTGTGATGTTGAAAAACAGACCTGTAGGGCTGCAGCTGCTTACCATGGCCATGTTCTGACCTCCATGACCACTGCCCTGTCCAATTGTGACATGAGCCCCAACATGCTGGAGTGAACATGGCCTGAGTCGCCTATATGGGGTAGGAGCTCTGCTCTGTAAGTGTTCTTTATATTAGAATATGCCTGGCTAAGAGTGTTATTTTTGCTGGTCGCTTCCTTGTAGCTTACCTATTAGCTCTGCTACTGCATTATAGTTTCTTTGCTGCACCTCCACATCCATAACATTCCGGTCGAGCCCAACTCTGAAAAGATAAAAATACAGCAGTTTTTTAAATTCCATCAGAAGGCTCTCAGTCTGGGTTAGTGTATTTTATTGTCAAAAGAGTGAACATTGAACAATGTGGAGATAGCAGGCCTGTGAGGGTTTGGTGCTAGCCTGGCTCAAACTCCTCTGCACCTTTCCTCCATTGTCACTCAGCATGTGTTAAGTCTTTCCTCTGTGTAGTGTAGTAGAAGTCCAAGCCCAAACAGTACCCTCTGCAAGTACATCGTGCACTTGAGGCTCTATTTTTACAGTCTCTCCAAAAAATGAGAATCATACTGTTTCCTTCACCCACTCCACATTCCAACACTGTATACATTTATGTTTATCTCACTACAAAAACACTGCTACTCTGCTAGGAGAGGCTACAGCGATGTTGCAGCGTAATATTGTCAGAATAATAATCTGCAGGAAATATTTTTGTTCTACATATAAACTTTACGTATGACTAAGCTTCAGCTACCAAAATAATGGTAAATATTTAATGCTATTAAAAATTATATTAAAAGCGACTTTGAACAAGTTATTTTAAACAGGGCAGCCGACTTTACATTATAACAGAAAAATGTATAGTCCCCCCCCATAGTAAAGACTTACATGACCACCATTTTTCATTAAATAGCTCTAATACAGAGTAGGTTATAAACTGTGTTAATAATGTACAGTCAATACTTATAATGTCTTTTTCACTTCTGCCAAAAGTAATGTTTTGGCACAAATGTTGTTACAGTAAAGTTATATTATTGATATTGATTACCTTACTTGAAGCTTGTAAAGTTCTGATACTGTGAACCAGTCCCTTTGCGCTTCACTCAACTCAAAGGCAGATTGTAATCAGTCCACCATCAGATAGCAATCAGGAAAAGTGGCAAGACGGTAGATCAGTTTCCGGGCTTCGTCTGTGGAGAAAGGAGCAACATAATTTAAACGAAAGTCAGTGAGGTCAGCAGAGGAAGCAGAGAGGGAATTGAGAACAAGGCCAGTGGGTACTTAGTAAAGACAGCCTTAAAAAATTGTCAAACTTCTCGTGAAGGGAGATGACAGAACCATCAGGATTAAGAGCAGTCAGAGACATAAGAAGGTGGGGATGAAAAGGGATATGCGGAGAATTATTAGCTGAGGTTAGAAGCTCAAGATCAGAATTAGACGAAGAGGGCAGGGGTAGCAGCTGAATTAAAGGCCGATAAGATGGTTAGGGGCAACTGCAACTGAGACAGGTTATCAGACGGGCCTTGTTTGAGCTACTTTCTTCCATCCAGCTGAATTTATGTTCACTCAATTTGCACGGCTTCAGACAAGACAGCGGCAGGTGGATTGGCAGGGAAGTCCAGAAGAAAGTGAAAGGAGAAGGTCAGAAGCACTATTGGGGCAGATATAGATTTAGTGTTGTCAGTTCACAAAAAGCATATCAAGTGGAGGGATGGACATGAGATAAGAAGTATGGAAAGATAAACCTGATTATTTTGCCAGGTAGTGATATTGTGAAGCGTGATGTAGATATTGAACCTTAGTATTTTAGAAGCTGAATGGAGCAAAAAGAAAATTATGGTATTGAACAAGCTGTGAAGAGTTTGACATAGAAAAAAATCTTAACAAAAATCGATATCATACATAAGTTTACACTGCAAAGGGTTCACAAAATGAGTCCTACCAGTGGCACTTTAGAAAATAGGCAGTGGCTGTTTATGTAATGGTTCTTGTATTATTTTTTGTGCTCTTGTAAAGCTCAATCAGTGTTTGAGTTTCAAGAGCTTTTTCAGTCAGAATCAACTGCATTGTTACCATGTGCTGAAACTGAGAAAACTAAGATATTTGTGGGGAAAAAAAGGTGGAAGCAGAACGTATGAGGTGTAAATCTCCTCAAACGATGACTATGCAGTAGAATGGTTAGTGTAAAATCTGGCTAATCAGTTTGGAGGTAAATAAAAGTCAGAATAATGGCACAGTTAGACTGCTCTCTATACTTTGCATTTCAATTGATTTAAAAAATGTTTTTGAACCAGATCTGTTTTTCTTACTCTGTTTCATTGACAGGCTAATTGTACACAGCCATAGGGTATTTATTTATAACATGTGTATTATGGATACTGAGCATATGTTTCAATCAGATGTTGTTTTTGCACTGCGAGCTATTGCAGATGTGTAAGACTTGTAGCCAAGCTCTACAGAATCCACTCCTCCCAACTGATGACAGCCCTAATTCTAACTCAGCTGCCACTCAACATGATAAAATACTAGTTATAACACAGGACCCTTCCTGTTAAGAGTGACGTTTCAAGGACACTATTCATTATTGTTACATAAATACACTTCGAATGGCTGTAACCTTTGAATAATTGGAGGTAACCCTAAAAAATTAAAACTCGTTTAAAAGGAAATTGTGGCTACACTACAAGGTTAAAAAGCAGCTTACAAATAAACAGTAGTTTCTTTGTTTCTCTTTATGTTCTTTTTTCCTGCATGTGATCTTAATTAATTTCCAGTTTGAAATAATTGCTTGACAAAACATTTCCGTCATCTTCAAACACATCTGTTAAATGCAGTGTACTTCACCTCTTTCTGAAATCCCCTAGAACATCCTTTTCATTTTTAAGAATAAATATGCAAAAAGAAAACAAAACATCTGGAGCTATTCATGAAAATTTTAGTAATGAACACATATGCATGCCAGCTGATGTATTGTAATATTTTTTGAGTAATGACCTCATCTCAGCATCTTATTGTTTCTGTACTTATAATAGTTTTTCAAAGGGCAGTGAATGGGATACATAATGTTCAAATTATTCATGACGCAGAGTCATGCAAAGCCTTTGAAAATAGTTAAAAACATTTTCTTGGCAGAGTAGAATGTTCTTTGCTTTTTTAAATTACTTGCAGTTAGTGGGCTGAAGACAAAGGAGGAGAACATTTTTGCAAGGTTCCATCAATAGTAGATCAAATAATAATTAGGCTTGATTCTTACTCATAATTAATACATTTTCACAATTATTTCTGTAATATTTACTCTCAGATCTCTAGTTATATCAGAATGGCATGCAACTGCAAACTTGCAGTTGTGAAAAATTAAGTAATAACAAAACAACTGTTCATCCAAAGACTTTACAGGAATTTTAACTAGCATAATAGCAGTGTAAACTCTTAGCTAAAAGAGATGATCCGTCCTTGACTTTAATCTCTGCAGCAAAAAAAGAACAAAAACAATGTCTGATTTCCTCTTTGGGATACAGTCAATAATAATTATACTACTATGCTTCAAGTGTCGTGTTTGATAAGTGATGGTAAGTAGACCCTTAAAGCTATAACATCTTGTAAAAACCTAAATTTCTGAAAATAATGTTGTTTAATAGTAATATACTGCTGGGCATGTATACCACACATAAAAAAAAGGGTTTATTCCGAAGGGAACAGATTGGTAAAATCTAAAGGGAAACTAACATATCCTTTGGCACAGTGTAATTGCAGCAAGTTACATGCATCCAAATGTGAAAGGTTAGGAGTAGCAAAAAAAGAAAATGCAATTAGCTCTCTTCAGCCATTTTACAGAAATTCCCCTGAGACATGGTAAACAAACAAAAAGGCCAACTATTTTCTTCCACCAAGCTCTCAGCACATGCATATTTAAGACTCAAGTGAAAACTTACCACTACATTGAGCATCCAGTCTCAGAAGATCATAAAAGACTCCCAAACAGCACAATTTACATTTGTTGCTCTCTGCGGTGAGATTGTTTCTTGTTGTCATACTTACCATGAAGCTATAACTGGTTTGGTGTGTTATTTGAAAAATGCACCTATCCTGTTTGTTCGTTTTCTTGTCTCTGTCGCTCTGCTTTGCTGATATCAGTCTTTTCAGTGATGTACTGGCAAGTTAAAGCATGTTTGCTGTTACTTTATCACCCACCATTAGCAGCAGAGTCCTGCATTACGGCCATGTCAGTGACAGATCAATAAGATGCAGGGAGTTGGAATTGGCCACAGAGAGCTATTTGATTTTTGCTATAAAATGTGTGTGATGTAAAGAGGTCTACAGCTTTTATTGTGATGGAAGAACAAACAGTCAAATGGAAACTAAGATTTCAACCTGCTTACCCTTTAAGCTCACAATAAAAGTAAACAATTGTGTGCCACTTGGTAGTTATAAGCAAAACTCAGTTTTCATATTGAACAAACTGGGTATGCGACTTTGTTTTTCATTACTTTTCCCTATATCAGATATATATACAGTATGTCAACAATGTCTGATATTGACTCTGCAGTAAAACTACAAGCAAAATCCTATGTTATGCTTCTTTGTCAATTAATGTCCTTGTGCAACGGTGTGAGAGAAATCCAGTTGAAAAGAACCAAAATGTAACAACAACCTTGCAAAAACACTTCCAGCCATCCCAACCATTCCCTTCCTATCTGAACTTTTTTCACTTGTGTTAAGCTATGCTTTGAAGTCTAAGAACCAAGGTTAGGCTTAGTAAAGTCTGACCTAGGTCAAATTTATTCCAAATTCAGTGCAGATGCTTAAAACATATAACAGCCACATTTCTCACTACTAACAGAAACAGGGACACAGTAGGGGTTGTCACTTCATTGAATTTAGGACACGAATGAGGATGCTTATCCTAATCTTCTCCGAGGAAGTATTAAAGTAGAGCAGAGTTTCCGACTGCACTGAAAATTGACCTAAAAATCTATTGCTCCAAAGTCACATTCGTGACAGGATCCCTTTGTTGTACAGCTGAGCAGAATTAGTCCATCATGAATTAGTCCCACCACTAATGATACCACCTTGTTTCACTCAAGTGGTTAGGATGCAATCTTAAAGACTTATACATCTAAACTATGCTTGATTTAAAAAAAAAAAATCAAGTATAGGAAAAATAATATCTGCTGAGGCTACATCTCATCACATAACGTCCTTGCCTCAGGTTATCATCCAACGTTATGTAATCTGGCAGAAGCATACCTCCTGGAGCCCACTTATTCTTGTCCTATAGTCTCCCTCTTTCAGCTTCTGACCAGGAGTGGGACTGACAAGAGACTGACTCTGCTGTTAATGTTCCACAGAGTGCTGACTGCAGCTGGAAGGGCTATATTAAGGTTGAGAGTCCCCTGAAAGTCTCACATGGCTTAAGTTTCAGGTAGATTTCCAGTGAAAATCAAATAATGCAGGGTGTTATTAACAGTAGGCTTATCTTTTTGCTAGATAGAATAGAATGTCTTTTATTGTCATTATACACATGTACAACGAGATTAAGCAATCCCCAGTGTCAGTGCAAGGAAAGCAGTATAAAAGATAAATAATAAAATAAAAAGATCTAGGGTATAAGATATTTTACAGAATAAAAACAGATGTGCACACTCGAGTTATTTGCAGTGTAACAATTAAGTCATATGTTTATGTCTGTTTTATTTGCTTAATGACATATAAAAATGGACAAAATCTAGATCTTTATTTAAATTATCTTATGCCATGTGATTGACACTGGTGAAGGAGAAGTACTGAAACAGCTTTCCAGACCTCCATCAATAGCCAGTGTCACTATATTAGTTTGAGGAGAATTTTTAGTAGTTTAGCAATCTTCTGAAAAATATTTACGAATAGTTGTATATTTCTAGAATAGATTTTGTCTCCATACAGCTTCAACTTTAAATGTTATGTAAGGCTCCTAACCTGATGTTAGCATGAAGCTTCATTGTGGGGTTCATCTTTTATACAGTAATACTAAATTAGTTATAAGATAATGTAAGGAGACCATGTTGAGTTTAGAAACTACACATCCTCTCAGCTGATAAAGATTTTCACTTTAGAGCTGAAAATAAACTATAAAGTTGGATAGAGTACTTCTGTATTAACATTAATAAATACTATCTATCTAGGTCAACATGAGCCTTTAATTTATTAATAGAAAGTTAGAAAGACTGCTAGTTGACTTTAAAGTAAGTTAGGTGCAGAGATGAAGAAAAAGTGGGATGTTTTTGTAAAGAGAAAGGAAACAGATAAGGCCCTGTCAGTCCTGAGCAGCAGTGTCTGCATCCCGGACATCTCCCAGCAAAGACCTAACCACACAAGCCATAGTAGTAAAATTATTATTGTATATAGGTTTTATTTCTCACAACGCTCTAATGTAAATATTTATGTGAGTGTGTGTGTTAGAGGAACACAATAATTTCCTTTCTTAATAAATGTCTGCCTGATAAAGTCTGGCTGCCCTCTGGCCACCAAGTGAATACAATTCTACTTCTGCCACTGCTGGGATTATATAATATATTTCATCTTTCAAACTGCCGTTCCAATGTTTCAGTGACCCAGTTTCTATATAAAATAGCCTTGGATTGAGGCAATAAAATAGCTAATTATGTTTATGTCCTTAGGTTAACATCTTATATACCTTAGTTATCTCAACACACTGCATTTTTCCCTTTTGTATGATGTTATTTTAGAGAAGCTCTGCTCCCTCTGTCAGTTACATCCTACAATGCATTTGCAAAGTCACCCCTGCAGTCTGCAAAAATGTCAATCGCTTTACCCATGTGTTTGTTGAGCACCAGACAGGTACAAACTCATCAAAAAACCACACACTGTGCATCAAGCTTTGAAAAATTGCAGCCAAGCCTGAAGCTATGTCCTCAGAAATGCTGAATCTGTTAAAAAATTCATAGCTTTCACAGTTGAGTCTGATGAAAAAAATAAAGTAATATATAAGTGATATTTTAAAAATACTGAAACATATTTGGACTGTATATATTTATACATCACCTGTAAATCTATAAATAAAAAAGATTGTGTTTTTAATGTAGTGTTAGAACTGAGTAATCCAGTTAGTGCTACTTCAAAGTATAGGCTTTCATTTGGTCACTTTGTCAATTATTTCAACATTCAGAAGATTTTATCTTGTCTAAATGGTAAAATCGGGCTCATATGGAATTATTCTAAGGGTGATACATTGTTGTATGTGGAAAGAATTTGTCTGCGTTTTGAAGTGAGGCAACCATTCAGAAGGTTTTAGCTTGTCTGATATAAGATAACTGTTTACAAAATATGCAATAACTTTCATCCATGCACATTTAATAGCACTTCCTCTTGATTTCTTGCCCATAAATTCTCTAACTTTGGATTCTTGGCTTGACTGTGTAGCCAAATATGATACAGCTTTAATTTGATGATTAAAAAAAAAGTATTATCCAAGATATCTGTTTATATGTCCCCCCTGGGGACACCCAAGAACTTGCTAGGACAGATTGAGCTGTTCAGAGCTAAATTAGCTGTATTATTTGCCATGGGCTCTCTTTCTTTTTTCTTAATTTTCTTTCTTTCATTTATTTGTCAGCACAACACAAAAAAACTTCTCATATTGATAAATCAGTTTCCTTCTTAGATGCATGGAAGCAGCAGTGCAGGGATGTTGCAGGGGCTAGTTCGGCCCTTCCTCAATCTCTTTGTTATATATTATAAAAATAATATTAATAAAAAAGCAGATACATTATAAAATATTAAAGATAAATAAACACTGTACTCTTCATTATGACCCAGTCCAGTTCTAATCACTTCTTATTATTCTTACTTAATTTTTTTTACAAATGATCCAAAAAGAAAAAGAAAAAAAGTTTATCTACAATTTTTTTGTATTGTTTGAATATGGTATGGGTAGTTAGTGTCTGTCAAGTTGATTTTGACCCAAATTTTCACCTGGTCAAAAATGAGCAAAATACAGAGATTGACATGTGGATGGCTTGTTAATTACAAACAAAACGTTTATAGATTTACAGCACATATCAAAGGGCCATTATTCCAGATGAACATATACTTATGTGTGTGTGTATGTCTGTGGCCTTTAAATAGTCAGATTTTTTTTTCTAAATTAAGCATAAGAAGTTAGTTAAAAATGTTTGGGGCATAATACCAAACTATATTAAACAATAAGATAAATCAAGATAAATAAATAAATAAATATGAGTATTTTCAAATGGTGAACACTGAACATCAGTCATGCTTTTGTCCTGTATTTCAGCTGATAGCAAGGCACAGTTTAATGATACAAAGGGGGAAATGATTTAATCTGCTGTATAAAATGTGAAAAGTGAAGCAGTAAATTGCTTCTGCAAAGGGTATCAAACATACACACGTTTCAAAATCCACAGTGAAATATCTAAAGACATGCATCATGCTACGGGTTTTGCCATGACTGTCAGTTCCCCAGTATAAATCTCATTAAACAATCGGTGGCAAGGTTTTAGAATATAAAAATATAATATAAGACGGCCAACCTATTAAGTACAAAACTACTGCTTTTTGGAAAGTTTCTTTTCTTTTGTTGTTTTGAGACTGTAAAAGATGGAAATAAAATAAATGTATCCATCTTTAATTTAGTGTATTTTAGACATATAGTTTTGTTTTTCACAATGACAGAAATTCAGATCTTACCCAGCGTGTGACTATTTCTATACATATAATAACAAATGATTATATATTTGAGAAAAAACAAACAAAAATAGCTATTTTCTCCAGCTTGTGATTAAAAGCCATATCCATGAAATGCTTTGCGCAAAGATGCAAGATGCAAATACAAAATATTGTAAACTAAATTATATATATTTTTTAAATATTCAAACAACCATCTTACACAATCGGTAACTATAGAACATGTTTAGTATTAGTCACATTTGCTGGAATATCAAAGTCAGTTATGCCATCTCCTATTCCTCTGACCCACACAGACATTTATTTTCAGCTTATTTTTTTGGCATGTTGTGAAAAGCAGAAGCACAAATATAAACTGTGTGTAATCCTACCATGTAGTTATACCAGTAATAATATTTATGAAATTAACTACAGCAGAGTTTCAGCAAGTGCTCACTTTAGGGGAGAAAACAGGTTTGACTGTGAAAGGCAAGCAGTATATATGTGGTGAGGTCGAGGCCAAGGCCTTTGTGTTTAGCTAACAACAGCTGATCTTAGAGGTTATGAGTATTGCAGTGTCAAAGCATTTTCATGAACAGTCTAAAGCAGTCATTTTAGCTATTGTTATTAACCCAACATGCATGTACCCAGAGAGAACCCTCGCATAAATGTTGAGAACATCCAAACTCCACACAAAAAGACCACTGGCCAAACCTCCGCAGCCTAGGCTGAAGTTGAAACTAGTGACCCTCTTGCTGTGAGGCCACAGCTCTAACCAATGAGTCACCATGCTGCCTTAACAGAAGAACATTTAAATAAAGTTTCACAAAATACGTGACAATTCTGTCCAAATACTATCTCTAGTTCCATTGAAGGGCTCTGAGACTGACAGTCTAAAAATTAAATAATTTGAATCAGATTTTATAACAAATGCACACAGTGGTATGTGGAACCCCCTTGATTGAATTAAATGTACCAGTTGAAAACCTAATTTATCATTTGAATCCCAGTACACTAATGTTCTCCTGCAGATGCTGCACAGGGTGAAAGGCAAGTCTCCACATCACGCTTGAACATCAAAGTGGCAGCACCATTACTTCATCTGCAGTGCACTGAGTGAGATGTGTCTGCACACTTTCATTCAGTTGGTCCACCTGTCAGATCCTGAACAGAAAGTACACCATACATTCACCTTGTTTAAATTGTCAAATGCCATCCAAGAAATTATCAGTGTTTACATTGTATTGTGAAAGCTAAAATTACAGAACACTGTTTAAATAAAACTAGCACAAACAAAGCATTCTAGAAGCAGAACGGAGGAGACTACACACTACAATGATGACACATCTTAATGATTACTGAATCTATCTATCAATTATATCTATAAACAATCCTGAAAATTACTAATCTGAGAATTCTGATTTAATGGAGTTACAGTTTCAAGCTGACAAAAAATCAAGAAAAAACAGAAATATAATCATAGTAAGTGATGCCTGAGTGAACAAATGATAAAGTAACACAATGTAACACAAAATCTCCCAAAATGGACCAACAGAACATAAAAATTCTGAAAAGGTAAATTATTTAGAATAAAAACATTTAAATAAAATTGTTTAGAAAGTGATTTTCTGAATTTAAAAAATATCTTTAAAAGAATTTTGTTTAAACTCTGTTAGTGTTGCAAGATGTGGGAGTTACACTCTTTAGTTTTTATTTTGTCCACGCATTAATACTAAATCTTCGCAAAAGGCTGCTTTCCTTCCCAAAAGAAACATCAGATTTGTATTAATGTTTTGTCATTCGTGTTGTAATAAAATATGGCCAATGCTAAAATATCATTTCAAAATGTTTTCATTCATCATCAAGACACAGTATGCATGTGAAGGACGTGAATATTCTGAGGAACATTCATTTTCCCATTTCATTTCTAATTTTATTTGATGTTAACATTAATACCCAGCACAGCACTGGGGTAGTAAAAAAAAAGTTTGTGTTTTTATGGACATACACAGTAAATCCTTGTATGCAGAGCTTACAAGGAATATTGCCAGAACATGCAGATGCACTGCCAACAATGCTAAGAGTTGGCGTAAAACTCACCCATCCTCTCCCTCTAAAGATGACAGAAGCCTAGTATTTTGTGCTGCGATGCAAAGCTTTTCACTCCTTTTTATCAGTCTGGAAAGGTATCAACACAGAAACAAATGATTTCTCACACATCAAGTTTTTTTTCTGTTTATTTTGCATAGACCCTCATACTGTTGCTTTTAGCCTTTAGATGAGCTGTTTGGCCACAAATTAATGACACCAGTGAGGCCCCTCAAGACACCACAGAGTTCAGTGACTCGTCTTTAAACATTCATGTGTTCCCGAAACAATTTTCTCTGTCTAATCTGAAGATGTTAGCACCAGTGTAAATTATTCATTAGCGGGCTGTCCTCCTGTGAAATAGAGGTATTGAAATAGGAAGAGATCAGTCATGATGAGCATGGGCACAGAGTAATACACAAGCAAGAAGTCACTTCAGTGAAAACAATTCCAGCCAAGCTGAGCCACACCCACAGCTTGAATAACAGGTTGCAAAACAAAAAGTCTGGTGTTATTGCCTAACCAGGAATCATATTTGTTTAACAATATGTGCTTGCTGTGGTTTAGTTTTTACCAGTCACACATTATTATTTCTTTCTGACTGTTATTAATGAATATCTTTAAATTATTTAATTACCATATAATGAAGTGCTGGAATAAAATGTAACCTTTTGTAGTGCTGTGAATCGTAGCAACCCTCCAGCATTCTGAGGGTTCCATATTTAAAGCGACATTGACTCAAAATCAGCAATAATTCTGTTTAATTTGTATGTTACGATTCATTTACACATCTGTCTGTAGTATTGATTTGCTTTAAAAAATCCTCTGAAGTAGGATTCTAGTGTGCTTGTCCCTTTTTTTCAGAATTATAAAAACTACCATGATGATTTTTATTATGCCAGAGGGAGAGGTAGAACACGGACAAAAAAAGAATATATTTTGCCCAATTTTCTTGAATACATCATAGGAAAAAAAGAATACTTCATAGGATTTTCCACCTTCTGCTTCAGCTGTACTCATACAGCAGTTGCTTCGCCCACTCAATCTCCATTGTTATTGTTGAGCTCCTTTAAGCCCTGGCAAACCATTGTTACTTTATGTAAAATTTGTTGCTTTAAGTGTGCCTTTAGAATTTGGAGAGATTTATATGGTGCACATAATGCTTAATCAGCATTATGTGAACTTGTTTGAAAAGGGTTTAAATGTGCAGGTAAAAAAATATTATCTGTAAAAGTCTTGAAAACAACTTCTAAACATCAATCCATCTTCTTGCCCTCCATTTATCAACCAGGGGAACAAATTGTTGTTTCTTGGTTCTGCTTTATCCTTTAATCTCCATGCTGAATGCTCCTCAGGTCATTCAGGCTCACTTTGGGCAATGTGCCATGCATGGTGAGGTGACTAAGGGGTGTTTATCCAGAAGCAAGAGGATTTGTTTGGGTGCTGATAAGAGCAACGTGGGACACCTTTTGCAGACCAAGTTCACAGACGAGAAATTTGTATTGCCTGTTACCAACATGGAGCTATTTTTGGGTCTGTTTTGTGTTCTTGTAGCAAGACAAAAATAATATAAATAAATCAGTGATCCAAAGCACTAATATCACATCATTGCTTTATCAGGATGAAAACTAAACACTTGCTACTTTTGACCTGAAGATATAAAGCCAGTACTTTTGCTGAGGTACTAAAGCATCCTTTCACAGTCACTACAATATTTGTTCCTAATAAGGTTTTCTCTTATCTCTTAGTAATTTCTCTTTACATTTTTAAATCCACATCAAGGGTGCCTTTATTTTGGGTAAGGGCTTTTTATGTTTTTACCTGTCAAAACGGACGCTTGTCAACTCCTGTTTTTGTCGCTCTTTTTATTTACTCCACTGAAGCAGTATAGCTTGCTATGCTATTTTCTGTTTCCATGTCATTTTCAAACAATTTTCTCAGCATCTGTTCTGACAAATGGCTCTTTATGTGATATTTTTCTTCTCCACTGATCTGTCAAGGCCAGGATGCAGTTTGTTTGGCTTAGTCAGATGCATAGGCAAGGAGTATGGTGGGTGTTAAATATGCACAACTGAATTTGCATAATTATTTCATTGGCTATCACCTGTACTGTGCCTCTGAATAGAGATACCTAAAGTGGATCGTAGAGTTGCCATGGCAACTCTTCTCTAATTATCAGGTCACAGATTTTTCAACACAGGAAATTGCTGTAGTTGTGTTTGTCATCACAGAGAGTGCATGTCAAAGACAAGAAAATCTCCTTTGTGATTTTCCATTTTAAAAGTAAGTACATGTAAAACTGCAGGACAGACTGTTGTGTTTAGGGACTATAACAAACATGACGAAAGACATTAGGAATCAAAGCTGAATTAAGCTTTAAAGCTGCATTAATCTTTGTGCATGCGTGTGTTTGTCTCATCTGTTGTTCTGTCTAATATGTTTGTACACCATTGCATATTTATACATCTGGCACACACGAAGCTTTAACATTTTTTGTAGCCTTGTTTCTTGTCACCCAGCATATACATTGTAGGTTCTTTGCTGTCTTTCAGTTTAGTTTGTTAATGAAAGCACTCATATTGTGTGTATTTTTAAAAAAATAATTAAATTATATTCAGCTTAATCACAATTAGGTAAATTTTAAGGCAATGAAGATATATATATATATATATATATATATA
>JBAMHV010000023.1:9964840-9991387 GCA_037177535.1 Pseudomugil gertrudae
TATATATATATATATGATCTGATATTTAATTTATTCATCTACTAAAATTGAAAAAGAAAAAGTTTTCTGGTGCAAACATGGTTATCCTAATAGAATATAATCAATCAAGAATAATTCATTACACAGCCTTTAATTAATGTAGTATTTTTTCTATCAAGTCTATCAAGAAAAGCCATACATACATCTTAAGCAGAATGGAAAATTGAAGGAAGTGATGTTTCCTAAACAAGAAAAAAAAAAAAAAGAAAGCAATCCATTAATACAATACAATAATTGCATAGCTATTACTGATAATACAATAAATATAAATGAAATAAATAAAGAGAGAAAGAAAATCGAATAACAAAATAGACTAGAAATGTTTTTAAGTGTAATAAGCTTAGAGACCCAGCAGTGTTCTGTTCCAGGCACAGAAGTTACTGGCAGAGATATAGGCAGGCAGGTGGATCTGCAGAGATAAAACACTAAAGGTTATCCTTGATCATTCCACGTAATAACCTCACAGTTGCAACTTCACAGTAAAAAGACAGAGGGAGGGATTGTGAGCCCACTTTCAGCTAATTCAGCAGGCAACAGTAGTTTCCCCAAAATCACAGCTGGTCCCTATGCATATTGATTGCTGGCTTAACAGTAAAAACATGAAAAATGATTATTTATTGACTGCATTCAAATGGACATTGCCAGCATGCTGACTTTTTACTAGAAACTAAAGTGATTAGTACCCTTGCATATGTGGAGAGAAAGTCATACATACACACAGATCCACACCTGGAGCTCTGGGCTCAAAGCAAAGCTAATCAGCAGGGTGTTTGAAAATAATTAGTGGAAGCTGCACCTCACATACAAGATGAGGGAGTAGGAAGAAAAAACAGGTGCATTAACAGGTAAAAATGGAAAGTTAAAATAGCTTTCTGCTAACTGATACCACTGGCATATACTCACAGTTAGGAGAAAAATCCCCTTAATATTCTCCTACGATTTACTGTTGACGTTGTACTTTTTCTGATTTTTAGTTGTTCTCATCAATCTAACTACAAAAATGAAGCCAAGTATCTGCTGTGTATGACTGCATTTCTTTGGAATCCAGATGAAAACCTGATTCGTGCCAAGAGGGCTACAAGTAATGATTTTTGTCACTATTCAGTGCAGCTACTCATGGGTTGGCAGACTACAAGGAAGGCTGTTTGCAACAGCACTAGTGCACCAAACATGGCAAATTATTTAAGGCTTTGGCTCTCGTGTTCAAATAAATTCCTTTAAAACATAAAATAACAACAACATCAAGGTCATGCAAGGATAGGATTTGTGAGGAGATGAGTAATTTAGAGTAGGCTAAACAGCATCCATGCAGCTGAATCTACAGATGGGTAAACAGACACACCAATGGCTGAATGGGTGTAGAGATAAAAAAATAGATAAAGAAATGGTTATTAATATATAAAAGAAGTGCATGTGCATGTTTTTTTTTACTTTGTACTATTCAATTCAATTAAACTTTATTTATATAGCGCCACTTCATGACAGTGTCATCTCAGTGTGCTTCACATCATATTTGAGCCAATTCATCAAATAGCCTAGATAAGGGAAACCATAATATTGCATCGAATTTTGACTTCCATGCAATCCCCAGCCTGAACAAGCATTGGGCGACAGTGGGAAGGAAAACTCCGTTATAACAGGAAGACAAAACCTCCAACAGAACCCGGCTCAGGGAGGGCAGCCCTCCGCCTCGACTGACGGTGTGGAGAGGACAGGAAAGACAGAATAACATTTAAACAACATTAACACTGCAGCTTTTATTCAGTAAGACCTGCAGACAGAGGAGAAATAAGTTAATGATGGCATATATCAATACAGTGGAGCAAAAAGTATATATGCAGCGCATAGGGGCGATGCACCAGAGGGGGCGCCAGAGCAAAGGTGTAATAAAAAAAAAAGAAGATTTTCAGTTTCCATTTTCCGTACATGACAAATTTTGTGCATAAGCAAAAGGATGATTTCTATAATAATTACGTCCCCCCTCCCCACGAGCTTCCTCCTTCATCCTCTCCTCCTCTACATATTGGGCGCTCCAGCGCGTGTCACGTGCTTGACAGTGGTGTGCGCGCAAGTGTTAGGGCGAGTATTTACATCTGGACTATAGTACAGCTAGCTAATAATGGTCTATCCTTAGCTGTACATCGTTGATAGACGTCAACAAACATACTGAAAGAAGAAGCTTTCAGGGCCTCAAAACAAGAAATGAAAGAGGGAGAAGGAAATGTGGTTAATGTCCCATTATATCTTTTGGTTTTGTGCCATGGACATGGTATTAATTAGTCTACAAAATATTAAGTAAGGTTGAGTTCATGACTTTGGGCTGTTCTTTTCAATGTTAAAATTAACCCTTCACAAAGAAAATAGATATAAAGAAAACCGTGTTCCAGGATCACTGCACTATCTAAGGATTTCTGGTTATGTTGAGCTGATCTGAAAGCATCATTCTCCTTTACTTAATCTGAATGATGTTGCTTTCACTGACACAACTATAGAGCATCTAGTTCCCACTATGATGATTAATCTCTCACCTTACTCTTTTAGAACACATGTGACAATTATTGTCCATATAATAGTGACATGTATTTCAACAAGACTTAATTTTATTCTTTCATAAATGTTTTTCACTGGTGTGTGATCAGCTGCATAGTTTGCATGTATTTCCTCTGCAGGGTTCTTTCAGTCCAAACACATGCATATTAATTTGATTGGTGTTTCCAAACTGTCCTTAGGAGGGAGTATGTGTGGTTGTTTCTCTGTCTGTGTTGACCCTGTTATGAACTGGTGACCTGTCCATGGGGTACCCTGCCTTTTACTCAGTGAGTATGAGTGGTTATTTCTCTGTGTTGACCCTGTTATGAACTGGTGACATGTCCATAGGGTACCCTGTCTCTCATCTAGTAGCAGCAAAGATAGGCTCCAATCCCCACTATAGCTCCACATTGAAATAAGTGGGTATTAGAAATTAAATTAAATGATAGAGTAGGGTTGGCCACAGTCATGTAAGTTTTAGGGGGTTTCCTGGTGCAACACACTTACAGGACAGCAGCTCTAGAGGACCGAAGTTGGTCACCACTTGGACTGAGGATCAGCTTTAGTCGAGTTTGATGGCTGATCTTGGCTTCGCTCTTCAACCACAGCTTTTCAGCCCAATGGTAATATATGGACTGTGTCATCGATTCCAGTAGACTCCAGTTCACATGGTGTGTTTAATGTTGGTGAAGATGTTGCAAAATGGCTACCACCTCTTTTGACCGATACAGATCTTTAATTTTTTTCAGTCTTCAAGACAAATTTCCAATTATTTTTACCATGCTCTTCCATCAGCTCTACTTAATTAATTAATTATTATTTAATTAATAAGTTGATTGCTCCAATGACTGTTGTAGACCGGTAAACTCCCTTTATTTAGTCATTCAGGATCTGAAAGAAATAAAAAGGATTTTGGCAAGGATGGATGCATTCATAAGCCTTCAGCACCATATCATTGAAGTAGCAAATATAAATAACTGTTGTCACTTTATAAATGTTTTTTTTATATATTATAATGTATAATATTCTCCCACAGAAAAATAAAAAGTAAAAAAAAGAAAAATCATCCAAAGCCTAACTGCTATGACAGATATATCATCGATGAGTGCACATAAACTTTGTCCCATGAGGGTATGATTTTTTTCCCTTCGTTGAACCTGTCATTGCATGTAAACGGAACATGAATCTGTAATATCATCCATAATCCTCCACTCAAACCACATTATCCGACAGTGCAGCTGACTGTTTATAATGCTATCGCTACATGTCAGCAGACTATTGAGTTGCAAAATGTTTCTTCCTATCAGTATGATTTGTTGAGCATAGGGAAATCTAATTAGTCACAATCATTGGGGATGGAGCTTGAGTGACATTGATGCACTTCACATTGATGGTTTTTTTCTTCTAATCCCCAAAGTCACTCACAATCTATTATAATTTTGCCCATCACTTCTACATTTATTCTTTTAGTCATGAACGTTCAAGTGTATCCCATGACAACTTTATTGTTGGAGCTCTGCTTACCTCGGACGGATGCTGGATTTAAACTAATTTTGCTTGTGCTTTCACTGCAGCTGAAAGAAAGAGAGCAACCGCAGTTTCACTGCAGTAATGTAGTTCAAATGAGTTGTGAAACATTTACAGTGCTGGTTTTAGCAGTTAAGTTAACAGATAATGTATCTATCCTTCTGTCTATGTCTGTTAATCATGTACTCAAACAAGTCAAAAAGATCACATTGACCAAGCAGCATGGAATCAAGGGTAATTAAAGCTACAAAGGTCATCCATTTCTGTGCTGGAGCATGTCTGACTACACAGCCACTGCATCTCTGCCTCTGCTGGCAACTGTGAAACGAGATGAATTGAATTAGAATTTAATCAATACCAATTCATAGCTGTCAACAAGTAAAAAAATAGCCTTTACTCACACACAAAAACCTCACCAATAAGTAAATCATAAAATATTGTTGTATTTATTGTGTATTGCAAATATAGAACACTGTCTACACAAAAAGCTATGTGGTTGACATCAGCAAAATGTTGGTTATTTCTTCAACTCAGTTCCTTTTAATTAGCATTGCAGCTATAACTTTTTTTTATTATTATTTCTGAATCAATTTCTTCAATTTTTCAAAGGGATTTTTCTATCAAACTGTCTAAGGACTATTTTTGAATATATATGATCCAATTGGATCCAGAGACTCAGATTTGTGCTCTAACATCCTTATAGTTTGCTTGTATGCATGCAAAGTATGATGATGCTATAAACTAAATATTTAGATAGTTGTGATATATCTTATTAAATAGTAAATCAGAATTTTTAAAAGCAACTGATGAGCATCGCAGCAGCATCTACTGGCCATTTTCCCATGTAATCTTTATCAGATTTATATAGATATAATTCGATTCAAATTGTGTCTGCACTGTGAAAAATGTATTTACATTGTTGTAGCAATGCTTTGTTTTTCTCCCCTGTTGGTTACATTGAGCTGACTTAACAGCAGATTCATACTGGCATGAAATAGAATAAATGACACCTTTAAAGAAATCAATGTGTCTGCAGAAGTGCAGTGGGATCAGGAAATTTAACCATAACATTCCCCAGAGGTGTGTATATACTACATACACAAAGCTTTTGATGTTTACAGAAAACTGCTGGGATATTTTACTTCAAAGATGACAACGTGAGTAAAGAATGAGAAGATTTCCATATTTGTATTCTGCATTTCTGATAAAAGAAAGTATAATAAAGAATCCAGCATCACAAAAAACCCACAATATGTATGCAGTACAAGTCAAAAGTTTGGGCACACTTTCACATAAAATACTATGTCAAATATGTCCAAACTTTGGACTGATAACTTTTTACTTTACTGGTTTGAATTACATTTTAAGGTAGTTTCTATCTTGTGCTAACACACATTCCCACCTCAAGATTCATGCTTTCTTTTTTTACCTTTCTACTCCACAAATCTTAAATGGTTCAAATGTGCAGGCTGTTTACAGATTCTTATCATTCTCTTATGTCTCCATCATGAACTGGTTTTCTTGATGGTAGGACTCTTATGTTTTGACACCAATGACAGAACTTTTCTTTTTTTATTGCCATAATTTTCATGATTGCTGTGAGATTTGCAACAATCATTGGAGTCTTGCAGTGTTTTCCATTTCCACTCAAGGGTATGTGGCAGCTATTCATGTACCTCCAGGTGTGGTAAATAAACTAAGAAAATCTCAGCCACACACACAAGCAGTATTTGGATGTGTTTAGATGCATCCAGTTAGTATTATATGCTTTCATATAAATATACTGTATTAATCATAAATGCACCAGACATAATAAGACCTTAAATATCATGTTTAAAGCTGAACAAAGATATCACTCTAGGGCACATGCCTGCAGGCTGCAGAAATGTGACCATCTATTCATGGCTGGCTGGCTAAGGTGGTTGGATTGATCACAATGGGAGCAATCTTCTTTTCCCCCAGACACTTGCTTGGGTTCTGAGAGGAAGCAATGTAAGCTTTTCCAGTTGTCTCTATCAAAGCACACTCATCTAAGTCTCTCACACTTATGGGGAACTTTCATAAGAAAACATACCACATCTAGTGCACAGAATGCACAGTGGCAGTGCAGTAGTGTGCAGTCAGTTTTAGATGTGCACTTGTCTAGCACAACTACACACATTCACCTTATTACGCTGTGCTTCAGCCTTAGAGTAGTTATAGAGGACCCTAATCCATCTTTTACAGCTGAGCCAGAGGGTTTGGATTCAGTTCTATAGAGATAGCTTTGCCCTGATATGTTGTGCACTCTTTGTTGTAGTTGGATATATTGGGAACCTATATGTATTTGCACATGTGTATGCCCTTTAGAGTCCATTAGCATTTGTAATTATTGGAACTCAATCATGCTAAATATGACGGATAGATTAGGGTTGTGAAGGCAGAGGACAGAAACATCCAAAACATTCAGGACAAAGGACTCCTTAACAAAGATAATATGACAAAAACTGTAATTTCCCTACACAGAAGGAAACCTGCACACAACATAAAGGAGAAATAGCTCATCTATTGGGAGACAAAAAATTAACTCAACTCGACCTCTTTGATAAGCTGCTGATATGAATACTGATCAGGTGTTAACACCTGGAGCTCTGTGGCGTCATGGCTTTTGCACTCTGTCATGCATCAAAGAGCAGAATGATCCTCTGGATGCTTAAAATATCAGAGTAAGATTTGCACAATGTAGGGCAAGATGAGAAACTGGAAAATAGGTGTGACTAATTTCATTGATGTTTATGGAGGAAACCACAGTATAATCTGGTGTGCATTATAGTACAAGTCACTTGCAGCTCTTCGGGGCATTCCCATTGTCAAAGATTTTCATTCACTTTTGGTGTTTGGAGGGGTGGCAGAATGAAAGATATGCTGACAGCATTCATACTGGCTGATTAAACGTGTCACTTTTTGTGTGAACTTGAGTTCAGTGCATTTCAGTACTTGAAGCAAGAATGTGACATATTGAGCATGCACTGTTATGTTGACAAGATTTGCATGTTCAGAATCAAATCAATGTAATTATCTTAAAAGCATGTAAATACACTTACCTACGTTATGTGGGGCATCATTGTAGCTTAGAGGTGAAACTGCATATCTAATTACAACAGCATCAAAACTCATTACAATAAATCAATGGTCATTTGATTTGACTTTTAATATATAGTGATATCAACAATACAGGTGATAATACTGTGATTTGAGATAGTCGTGCCTCATATTATATTTTAAATAAATTTTCCCCAGTGTTTTTACTATAACTGTAATCAACCCAACTATCATAATGTGATCTTAAGAAGCTTTAACTGGCAGTGTATGCTGTATTCCATGTAGCTGTTACAGACACAAACATAAACCACCATCCCAACCGACTCTCATTGTCTGATGTTTCTGTACAGTGCCAGTCAAATGTTTGTACACACATTTTGATTAAATTAGGTGAATAAATATGTCCAAACTTTTGACTGGTAGTATATAATAGATCTACCCTCTACACACAGTCATCAGCCGCCAGATGAGCCTATTCAGTGACAGACTGCTCCTGCCCAGGTGTATGGTGGCCCAATGCCATCACTCTCTACAACTCCTCACTCAGGAAGGAGTACAGAGGACAGAAAGTGAACTGGTAGTAATGTACTGGTAATGTTCAATAACTCATCCAGATTTCAATAACTACCACAGTACAATCATTTAAAGTTATCCATAGGCCATAGATAGTTCTCTATTTTTCTTTTTTATTGTATTCATATCTTATTCTATTTATTTTATTATTGTTTCTTTGTATTGAGGAGCCTTTATTTATAGGCTGCTGGAAATTTAATTTCCCTGAGGGAGTCATCCCAAAGAGATCAATAAAGTTGAGTTTTTCAAAGTTAAAATTTTCAAAGACACTTTCTCATTTCCTGGATAACTTTAGATAGTAAAAACACATTGTAAGGGTTATTTCTTCCATTACACAAAGAGCTGATTGATCCAAGACAGTCTGGCTGCAGTGCTCCACTGTGGGGACAGTTCCAGTGCAGGCTCCACTATCAGACCACCTTCAGCATAGGGCAGGAAGAAACAAAGACACTTTAAAATAAGTTGTGCTAAAAAAATTAATGGAGGATTTTTTTTTTTTTTAAACACTGAAATAATCAGCTACTGGTGTGGTAATTGCTGTGTTGCTGTCTGGATCATTTGTGAAATAACATTAAACACATTGATTGAAACATTTTTCTAATTAAAATGCACTGACAAATCAGCAGACGGTGTGTTATAATTACCGTCTCGCCATCTGGATCACTCTATAGGCCTAAATAACAAGCAATCTCCTGTCCTTCTCATAAAAACAACATACTTTCCCATCAAAGATATCCGTTTGAATGTTTTTAGCACAGTCTGCTAACTTTTATATTGAAAATATTGATAACTGTAAATTAGCCCTACTAAATATTTGAACTTGGATTTGTTTGTTTATACCATGTTTTTACTGATGACAACACATGACACACAAGAGTAATATTTGCTAATTTTTATTTAGTTTATTTTTATTGGTTTTACTTATTATAGTGAGGTTCTAACTATTGCATAACCTCTTATAGCCTCTGCTTTTTTTAACGATAGAGCTGTCACCCAATGAAAAAGAGAGGGATCTTATCACGTGCATGATAGTTTTATTCATAAACATGAATTGCATCATATTATACCCTAATAACGTCCATTTATTTATTTATTTATTTATTTGGGTGACAGCTATACATTTCTGTAAATTGTCAAATGTTTTTAATTTTTTATTTCTTCTGTTTGTGTTTAATTGGCATTTGCAAACGTCCTTGTTGATCTAATAGTCTCCCAGGTGGTGTTGGATGAGGGAGAGGTATGAGAGAAGGTTTCTCCATCCTGCACTATGGTGGAGGTGGTCTGAGAGTAGAGCCTGAACCAGAGCTATCCTCACAGTGGGGCTATGTATCTAGACCTAATTCGATCGATCATGTGATAAGTTATGAGGGTAATGCGGAGATCACATACCTAGTTGTAACATATTTAATTTATATTCACAGTTAAATCATATTAAATACATGTAGTGGTTTACCATGATTGCTTATTTCTTATTTTTATGCTTTGCAGCATAAAAGAAAAAAAAACTTTTCAAGTGCTGTGCCTCAGCTCTTTAATGCTGCAGGGCAATAACTGCTTCAGCAATGTGCATAATAAATATCAGTGAGCCTTTAAAACATTACAGAGCTTCAAGGTATGAAACATATGTAGTGTATATTTTTAATCAATTCTACAATTATTTACCAATCTCATTTTTACCTTTTTTTTACATGTGCTTTATGAAATGAAATGATTGGACAACAAAACTCCTACAGTGTCATACAGAGTGATATTACAGAGAGTATATTCCTGTTACACGTTGATGTCTATAAACATGTTAAGCAAATAAGTCCTCTTTCAGCTCTGTAAAACATCACACATTTTTCCTACATTCAACATTTATGTGCATGCCTCTATAGCATGCAGGGTACTGCATTACTTCAAGAGGATCACTGACTCATAGACAAAAGTGCCATTTTCTGTGATGTGTCCAGACAAGACTATGATGTTACATACATCTTCACCTAGCTATTATCAGAGAGGGGTAAATTATTTAGGTTGCTTTCATTCCTGTATTGATGCTTCTGCAATTCAGGCACTTTTAATAAAGTTGTCAAACAGACTGTTCACAGATACAAATTTAACTTAAACATTCACAAATAATGACTAGTTGTTTTTTTTTAATCTGTTTGTGGGATTTAAAATAACAAATTTGAGCATAATTACTTTTTCATTTGCATCAGTCTTCAAGGGCCATATAACTAATATCATGGTAGATGAGTTTTTATGCACCTTGCAGACAGTTAGGGGCCTTAGTGGGTTTATTTTGCTCGCATGTCATCTTTCATAATCACATTATGTCTTCTCAAGGTACAGTTCAAACACCCCTGTTAAATTTGTAATGCACTGCATCATAGTGGAGGCAGCAAGCAGAATGTGTTGTGGCTGTCTGCCACTGGCACTCGCTTTCAGGGAGAAATCTAATGAATAATAGAAGTCAGAGAAATGTCTCAGGTGGTTCACGAAGATATTGTTTTGATGACTCTCATAAGCTCTGGTGTCTTTAAAATAGCAAGGAGGATGTCCATTGAGAATATTCCAAGTAATCTATCTTAATGTATCAGCTTAGTGGTACATTTTACCATACAGACAAGTACAGTTTAATTACATGTGATGATTGTAAATAAAAATGTATAAAATGAAAAAAACTTTATATATGCTAGAAGGAAATTTTTATGTTGAAGTAGTTTTTATTTTAATTTTAATTAAAAAAGTTAGAAGAAGTTGGCTTATTCCAGAAGGTGATACTGCAGGTAGAAACTGTATCCTGTACATTATTGTCTTGCATTAGAGTTGTAAACACTCTGTTGTTTCTTCACTGTGTTGTGTAAAGAATGTAAAAACTGTCCATTATTTTCAGCAGAGAGCAGACTCTTATCCCCAGCACAGAACGTGCCTTTTTGATCACTTTGTTCAGTCTTTCAGTCTCTGACTCTGATGCTGTTACCCTATGGTTGCAAAGCTGACTGCCCTTTCCTCAGTAAACCTATAGAAGATATGTAACATCTTAGCGCAGATACTGAATGATCTTAGTCTCCCTAAGAAGTGGGGAGTACATCTCCTTCTTGTGCCTCTGAGCTGCATGCAGTCCAGTTTGTTGTCTAGCTGAACTCCAAGGTACTTGTGTTCCAACTCCACTGCTTCTCTTAGGGTGTAATGTTTTGTTAACTCTTGGTCAAAGAAATTTAGCCATTTAATTGAGGTATGTTGGAGACAGGTTGCATCTAAAAGCTGTAGGGTAGTCTCAAGGACTGGTCTTGGCCACCGCTATTTTAAGTGTTTACCTGGCCTCCAACTTCCCAGATATCAATCTGATAGCACCTGAAAGCCTCTGTAGGAAGCAAGCCAGATCCACAAAGACCACAACCCACATCCCACTGGGCCCAGAGGATCTATAGCTTGCCTCATGGTATCAGAGACATCAGGAAACCAAAGCTTTTTTGGCAGCATGACAACACTTCTCAATTTTAGGTCAGTGCCAATGATACTCATCAATATGAGATGACATGTGTGAAATATGATCACAACACAGTGACTTACTTGTATGTGAGGACCATTCCAGCTACAAAGTTTAGAACAACCCAGAAATAGGATTTAATCTATACTGATTAGGACAGCAAATTAAAAGGTTTAGGGTTTAGTTGTTTTACTAAGTCTGAAAACCACAGACTTCTAGATTCAGCTAAGGGTGAAAAAAAAAACCTGGAATAGAAATCATTTACACAGAGCATAAGAAGAACTAAGCACAAACAGCAGGTAAGTTATACAACAAGAGAAAACAAGTATTTATAGCCTTTCTTATCCAGTTGCAGTTCTGCACTATGCCCACTTCAGGAAAATTGAGTTATTTTACATATGCTGTAAAGTTACATGTATTTGTTTTGGAGTTTTTTTTTTGTTTTTTTTTCCTAATGGATATGGGGAATTTGAACTACAACTCAGAGAGATAAAGACCAAAATGTGCCTATTTATCTTTTTTTCCAAACCTTTTCATCAGTAAATATTTAAGTATGTAAAAGAAGAATATGAAATAAAAAATAAACTTTGCAACAGAAACTGAATATAAAGTTGGACCAAAGAACCATGACCAACAATAATATATTATATAATAAGTTAATCTGGTATTGAAATATTTATAAATCTGTTTCAGTGACTAAAAAGTAGATGTAAAATAAGTCTTGTTGAACTTATGAGTCATACAGTTTTATTTTTATAAATGCAGTCCAGTAGAAGGCAATAAATCATACTCTCCCAGCAAAAACATCTCAGCAGAATTTAAACTTTCCACTTTGAAGGATTAGTTTAAGAATTAAATTTGTCTCTGACTAGTTTTAATCATTCCTCTTGCATGTGCTTTACATTAATCAATAATAACCTAAAATGGAAACAAGCCTTTTTTTAAAAAAAAAAAAAACAGAGTATTAAGATTTCACAATGATGCAGACCTTAATCCTCTTGTGTAAATTGATTCTAATACACTTTAACACTAAAATAATTATGCACTGCATATATTGTGCATCTTAGATAAATGTAGAACTGTTAAAACAAAGGGAGTGTTTCTTTCCTTTGCTTAACAGCCAAATCAGGCTCCAACTGTACCACATGCAGTGAAGATGACAATGCACATATACTTGTTGGTCATTTCCATTTTGGCTATAGAAATCATATAGTTAAAACTACATAAACCAGAACCAGACACGCTCACACTCACTCCTATGGGCAATTTAGAGTCTCCAATCTGCCTATCCCCAAGGTGCATGTCTTTGGACTGTGGGAAGAAGCCGGAGTACCTGAGAACTCACATTAACAAGAGGAGAACATGCAAACTCCACACAGAAAGATTCCCGGTTTGACCCCTGCCCAAACCGAGGCTCGAACCGGCAGCCTTGTTGCAACAAACCAACTGTTCCACCGTGCAGCCAGGGAAAGCCACTTATATGATAAAATGCAGAAATATTACCTCTATGAAACTAAACTCTCCACCTCAAATATATGTTGTTTGACTTGTTTTTTGTTTTGTTTGTTGTTTTCTTGAAACATGTTAAAGATTCTTCGTGCTTATAATGAGTTTGTACTTATATTTGCTCATACAAAGGTAAAATAGTTAATTAGACCATGTATCAGATGCTTTTTTTTTAGATATTTGGTCCTAACAAGCAATAGCAACATGCTCCTTGCTTGTTTTGGTAAAGCACTGTGGTGAAATAAAGACATAGTGATGTTAAGTTTGTAAATCATGAATCACTAGAAAAATAATGGCAATTCACTAAATAGTGAGCGTAGATAGAATATATTCTCTCTGTATTATAGTCTATATTCTCTCTACTACTTTCTACATGTTCTATATTGTAGAAGATGTAAATATAACAGAAAACTTGAACTTTAAATGGAATACTAATAAAATTTGACAAATGCTTATTTGTCAAGAGCTTAAGGTATCATTCTCCCCAAGACAAAAAAGAATTTCTGATTTTCAAAGCTTTTGTTTCTGTTGCAAGCATATACACTCAGTGAGAGAAAGCAAAATGAAACCTCTGTAGATGAAGAGGAATAAATCCCCTTCAGAAGCGTCCCACCTCTCTCACTGTGTCTGTCTCCCCTCAGCCCTTTCTTCCTTTCTGTTATCTCTGGTCCTTTGAAACAGCACCTGGTACAGACTTACATCTTGGGATCTCTATCATGATGCTGTGTACTTGCCTGCGTGATACTGTTCCAACTTCCACTTTACATTTACCTCAGCTGATGTGTAAGACACAAATCTGAAGACATCTTCAGCTTCCTTTAAATTATTAACACATTCAGAAATATGGTTTAAACTAAGGTGAAGCCTCAGTCTGTACTTGTTAAGCTGTGACAAAACAGTGACAAAATCTGGAGAATAAAAAAAAACAATTAAGTAAAAAACGCTTATACTACAGACAAACAGATAAATACAATTAAGTGGCAGAGGTACAAAAAAAAATTAATCAAATAAAAATCTATTAAAAGATGATACAAGATAAAAGATATTTGCCATGAGTGCAACACAAATAAGAAAGTAACAACTTCAGGTAAGTCTCTAATAACTGATCCACACGTCTCATTTCTGTATTAAATTATACGCCTCTTTATAGACTTTTTTGTAATAATCTGAAACCGACATTAAAAATAAAAGGCAGAAATAGAAAGAGAGAAGTTTAATACTGGTGAAGACCCA
This sequence comes from Pseudomugil gertrudae, assembly GCA_037177535.1. NCBI lineage: Eukaryota > Metazoa > Chordata > Actinopteri > Atheriniformes > Pseudomugilidae > Pseudomugil > Pseudomugil gertrudae. Next base: position 9,978,804 of record JBAMHV010000023.1, read on the forward strand.
TGACAAGACAAGACTGATGAGCTGAGTGACTTCATAGAATAATAAAGAACCAGCAACTGCCTGATGTAAAACCAAAAGATGATTCTTTCCAGCAGTGTTTAATGCTGGTCCTCGAGGTTTGCTGCTCTGCAGGATTCCACCATTTCCCTGACCTAATTTAAATAAATGCATCATGGTGGGTTAATTAAGCAAGCAAAAATGCATGTTTTCATACACGAAAAACTAAAAAACTGCTATGTTAAAGTGTCTCTGAGTGCATCTTCTTGGTCATCATATTTGTATAGCCCCACTTTACAACAACATCAGGGCACTTTACAGACAGATCAGTTTGAGCCAGTTACTAATAAATAGCCAAGTGAAGGAAAACAAACAGACTGTATCAAATCTTGACTTCAATCCCATCTCCCATTTTGAGAATGCATGATGCGACACATTTTAACTAGAAGGCAAAACCTCCAGCAGAACCTTGCTCAGGTAGGGCAGCCACTTACCTCGACTGGTCGGGGGTGGATCAACATGCACTGCAACTGTTATGCAGGAAGACCTGCAGGAACAGGAGAAACATATTAATCATACAATACTATTATATTTATACATGGAGGAAAAGGAGCAGAGAAATTAAATGGAAGTGTTCAATGCATCATGGGATGTCCATATGGCTGCATAACCAATGGATGGGTAGACCCCCCCCCCCGCCCAACTATAAGATTGGTTAAAAAGGAAGGTCTTAAAGGTAGAGGAGGTGTCTTCCTCCTGAACCCAAACTGATAGCTGGTTTCATATAAGAGGGGCCTGATATCCTAAGGATCTTTCTCCCATTGTATGTTTAGAAACCCTGGGAATCACATATAAACTGTAGTCTGAGAGCTGTATTGCTGTATTGAAAGTTATGGAATTATGAAACCTTTGATATACAACAGAGTAGCAATATTAGCTTAAAATATTTCCTGCCTAGAAAAGTAAATTAAAATAGGTCAGTAGATTTGGTGGGAAATCTAAATACATTTAGAAAATTTTCATTTTAGATTTCCTCTAATTTTCCCTTTTGCAACTGGTTTACGTTTATTCCAGAATACGTTATAGCTTATATAAAACCAACTCTCTGCAAGTGACTCTGAGTTAAGTCACCAAGAACAAACATTTTAGTCTTAAACTAGCCTTAAATTCTGTCTCTGAAATCTCCTTGTAGCATCATGGACAGAGCACACCAGACTAGAACAATGAATGCTGTAATTTCTCTTTGTGCCAGACTAAGATATTTTATTTATCTAGTTAGTTCAGATGACATTTGATAGTAATAGTGTGTTTGTACGTGTCTGTGGGTGTGTGTGTTTTTATTGATGAATGAGATGACTGCAGCAGGGTTGTTTACTGTCTTAGCTTATGAAAATCTAATGATCCCTGCAGCAAAATGGGGACATCGCAGCAGCAATTACACCAGGGCATTGCCCAAAGAAACGCAACAAACTGTAAACACAATTTACCATGGACCCAAAATATATTCAAGATAGGATCCAAGACAGGGTTAAAAAGAAATGAGGACACAACAACCTTACTTAACTTTATTCGCCATGTCCTTACAGTTAAGAGGCTCATTAGTGAGAACCCTAATGAAGCTCTAATTAACAGTTGTTGTGTTAGCTATGCAACATCTGACACTGATTCTTTGACAGTCTATATTTTAATCACCCCATTTTACTGCTATATATCACAGATAATCATGTTCAGGCCCTCAGCAAATGAAATAGGTTATTAGCAGTATGTTTTGTCATTGTTATAATTAAAGCTACTTAAATTTATTGCTCCAATTCAACTGCTTTGGCAACATTAGGCTTGTTTCAACTTATTTATTTTGAAAAATAAGGATGGTTACTCTTGTTAAGTCTTTTCTTGTGTTGTTCTGAATGCTGACCCGTTGTGGCACATGCATGTAAACAGGTCACATGTACCACTAGGCATCCATCAAACTGACTCAAGGTCTAAATCACCCGCACCACCTTCTTTATGTGCTGCTGCAAAAAAACAGATATAATTTTGCATGAGTTTTACATGAAATTAAAAATATTTCCCCTGCTACAACAAGCATTAGACTGAGCTTTTTTTCCCCTTTTCTTTCCATTTTTCTATGTATTTTTGACAATGTAGAAAAATTGCAGCCAGCACACACAACTTTCTGTTCTTTGTCAATAACAACAAGAAAGGGGCTTGATTTGCAGGCAGGTTGTGCAGATGGGAATTTGTAGTGTGTGATTATATTTGTGGTTTCTGTATATAAGTATTTCTTATAATAAAAGACAAATAAATCACTTGAGATTTACTTGTTTACTGCAAATACAAAAGAAAACAAAAAAGAAAAACTTATGAAACCCAGTACTTCAGGTAAAAAAAAGTTCAGATTAAATCGGCCGTGTGCCTGCATGCCCCCTCCAATGATGTGTTCTAACAAAAGCAGTGTATTATGAGCTGCAGTAGGTGCTGTATTTCAAAAGGGAGCAAATTATTATATAGCACAGAGCAACCCCACAGTGAATGGAATCAAATAATTTATTTCAATATTTAGGAATTAACATAATGCCATATTGCATCTGTGCTTCAGTACATATGCAAATCTTTATTTTATTATGCATGACTTGTAGGTCAAGCTAAGGAAATGAAGGGTAATGCCCAGATCCATGATACTTAACGACATGAAGTGTGCCAGTTGGCGTGCCATATGAAACATGGCATTGAGTCAAAAGACTCGGTGCAGTAAGATAAATGTGTGTATTGAGTGTTGAGAGGACCCCTGCTGCCAAATAATAATTGCCTTTGATAATAGAAAAAAAGTTTTTTTTTTTCCAAGAATTCAGGTAATTAGGGAAAATGTGGTTTAGACCAACATTATCCATGTTTCCAGGCTTTTGATTTTTCAGTCAGCTTTTCAATCAGTGGAAACAGGTTTGATCAGGTGCCAAGTTTTAGCTCCACACAGTGTTTATCCTTTAAGGAGTAGTAGTTGTAGTACTGGTAAAGGTCAGATATTTTGGCAGAAGATTTTTCACTCATGAGTGGGAATGACTGACTATTTATATTTACATTACCTTTGTAACAGCACCCTGATTAATAGTTAGAACTCGCACTACTGTAAGGTTTTTCTTTAGTTGGTTATATTATAACCACCTGTGGAAAATATTCAGTGATATTAATATTTTTGTGAGCAAAATTATGTTATTCGACTTTACCGCTTTTCCCTGAATCCCAGCTCACAATGGGCGAGAGGCGGGGCACACCCTGGACAGGACGCCACAGGGTTGTTTCCATTTTTAAACATATGCACATCTTTTCTAAATGGATGCCGACATGGCCCCACCTCTCCTTTCACCACCACACTACCTAGTTTCAGCCAATTGGGCAGGGTTGCAGAAGCAAGGTGGATATATGGAAAAGTAACTTGTTTGGAACATGCACAGCAAAACAATTAGGGACACCTTTGTCATTCTTTGCCTGCGGCTTGGTCTATGGCTTGTAATCAGGAAAATATTCTGTGAACAGACCCAGAGAAGAATATTGGTCAAAAAGCCATTGTTGCTGTCTGTTAATACTACCAACCCAAAGTTGTTATCAGAGGTCATTCTCAAGACTCCTGACTCAATCTCTGGCTAATAGTGGTCTTCAAACTGTACGCGTTACACATTTAGTAAGTAGCTCTGAAGTTTTAGTTAGAAGATATTTAGCTTAGCTTATGATGCAGACTGGAAGAGCAGGAAACAGCTGGCATAGTCCTTGTGTTTGGAATGACTTTAAACTGGAACAGCTGCTTCAGAGGTCATGAATTAATCTTCAACTGAACCTTCCAGTGTAAGATGCTGAACTACCCAAAGCATTTGACTTATTTTAACAAATAATCCATAAGTAAGAAACTTTTTTCACTTACACTCTAAATTCAGAAATACTTCAAAACCCTTGACCTAATCAAGTCAGTAACTTCTCTGCACTTCTATTGCTTTACTTTGTTTCTGCCTCATCAGGTGTGGGATATAGTTTGATTTGATTTTGTAATACATGTTAAAGCTAATATGCCTGTGTGTAAGAAGGTGAATGAAACTGGTTGACATGATCACACTATCGTCCCTTGTCTCCCCTTTAAACCTCTTTTTCCTCCCCTTACGCTCAAACTATCCTCAATTTTTCTTCATGCTAATTAACAGGCAGGATAGTGATTAGTTATGAGTCAGAACTCCCCACCCCTCCATCAAATTCCAGACCCAGAGGTGGGTTTTTGCTGTGACTGGAACATATGTTAAAAACAGCTGGATGGTCACAGACAGCTCTGAAACAGTAGGGGGAAAAAAACACTCTGCATGCTATACAGTAAACCTCTCATGGGAGAGAAAGCTGTCATATATGTATGTGCCCCATTCCACAAACATGCCTGGATTCCCCTTAATATATTCCTCCTTTAAAACACACCAATGCACATATTCATGAATTTGAGCTCTGGTTCTCCCATTACCCTCTTTGGTGATACAAACCAAACGCACACTCAGAGCATGTCATTATCTCACATTGTTTATCACTCATTCAGCCATTCAACGCTATGTTCATGCAAACACATTTACAAGGCATTGTTTGCATCTCATTGAGTGACAGCTGAGCTTATTTCACAGTGGCACAAAGATGGTGAAGTGGGAGGGTGGGGGACGTATGCAAACAAAAAGCAAGCTCAGACGTAAACAGATCGCCAGACAGGCATTCTGCCATTCGGTTTGTGATTCAGAATACTAACAAGGCATCTCAGCTCACACCAAGGGATAAAAGGTGTGGTGTAGGGCAAAGCCAAACAATGGAAAGTGAAATGCATCATATCCTTAAAAGTGTGTCCCTGAGTTTTATGTTGAATCGCAGGATGTTGTGGGATTTTTATGCTGAAAAAGGAAAAAGACACCATGTGCATGTTTTAAATAATGATTGTTGATTCCTGTCTATATGTTTCTAAAGATAGTAGTCAACGCTGAAGGTGCATCATGTCGCTCAACATGCATTAAACAGTTTTGTAACAATTAGTGAGATCACTAACATTTAGATGTAGTATGGTAAATTAAACATGTGTCTACCTAAAATACATCCCAGTGTGGTTTACTGTCTGCAGTTTTGTAGGCTATACTGTAGAAAAACATAATCTTGTGTATATTTTTGTATGAAAGAGAGATTAGCAAAATATGTTGGAATATTTTCCATGTATTTTGCATTCATTATTTTTCAGGCTCACACTAAAGTTTGGCAGTGGCAGAAAAAATGGCAGGAGAAAAATGAGGTTCTTTATTCCCTCTCGGTTGACTGAGCACAGATTTGGAAAGATTTAGCTTGTTGCACTGGAAATAACACACAGAGTTTAAGGTTTAGGATTTAAGTCAATGATAGTTTTTACTCATAATTTGAATCATAATGAGCCCTAATATTTAAAACTGTGAGCAGACATTTTTACTGCCACGTTACACAAAATCAGTGTATCAATAATCATGTCATGTAGCCTGACAAGTGTGATGTTTAACATGTACTGGGCACAGATTGTGAAAGCTTTTCAAACAATACCTGCTATTTAAAGATAGTCAGAAAACCTAAAATCTTATTGTTTTATCATATAAATTACCAACCCCGCCAAGAAGCAGGGAAATACAGACTCTACATAGATCTCGCCACCAAATCTTGACAATGCAAAAATGCAACTACTTATAGAGTCTGTAAGTGGTTCCTCATTTAAGCAGACATCATTGTTGCACAGTTGGATGGAGTAGCTAATGCTCCAATTTCAACTCTATGACTTTGTGAGATTTTAGAGCAAAATCTGTGTAGTCTGTCAGTAGCACAACTTAAACTCTTTTCTCCTTTCGGCTGGCACAAAAAATGCATTACTTAAAAAAAATAGTAAATATTATGATTTGAGCAAAAAAACATTTATTTTACAGCTCCACAGTGTCCATAAAAAGTGTTTTCTTTCTTTTTCAGGCAGAATGACAGTTTCTATAAATAAACTCGTTCTGCTCAAACATATTTTAACAAAATCAAATTAAATCCATTCATTTTATTTTAGGTTAAGCTTGTAGCTTTTTAACACAAGTTATGACTAAACAAAATGATGTTACTACAACATAAAAAATAGCAGTAAAACAAAACACATAAAGTGAATGACATAAAAAAAAAGAAAATTAAATAAAAGCAAATAGAAGCTCATAAGATCAATTTTCAGGTGAGCTATAGCCACAGTGAGGAGACTATTGAACGAGTAACAAGCTGTTCCACAGTTTAGGTGCACATACAGAGAAGACCCTGTCAAGAAGACACAGAGATTTGTTTTATACAGCATATTTATTCCCATTCAGGGAAAAAGTGGTCGAAAATGGATGGATGGATTTATTGTTGGTGTTTTAATTTTTTTAAGTATTATGTCAGATGACACTCAGTGGTCCACTTGTTACTGATTCCATGTCTTACTTTTAATGTGTGACTTTTTAAAGTGGTGGAAATATGTTGACTGATATTATGTGAAAAGTGAGCTGACACAGCCTAACAGAAACAACAAAAAACGTTTTTTTCCTAATATTTTATATATATAACTGCTCACTCATACAAGCTTAAGTTGATAAAGAAAATTCCCCAAATATTTTGTCTAGGCTTTTAAATTTTAAAATCAACCCGCTGGATGTGCTAAATTATGAAAATAAAACTTCAAATGTCTCTAAAATAGAAGTTTTACCAAACACAGAGCAAAGGATTTTTGCTCAAACTTTATGTAGTTTCTTATATTTTGTCCATATCATTTAAAGTTAATGTTCCGTTGTTTTTATTTTTTATTTATTTGTCTGTACCTTTAAGTTTTAGGACTGGCTTCAGTGCAAAAAACATTAAACATAAATTTTCCTAACTTCAACTCAAAATACATTGAATGCCATCATTTTATTGGATATTTCTATGATTGTGGCAGAGAGATCGGCAGTAATAAACAGTGCATGCATATTTATGGTAATGAAAGGAAATGTTTAGATTGTGCCAGGACTCAGTTTACATAAGTCATCCAGCAATGGCAGCTCCCATTCCACTGTAGTTCATGCGTCATCTTCATCATGCCAAGAGCTCTCCATCCCTATTTCTTCCACTGGGACCTGGCATTCTTGTCAGTCATGTGCTATCAGTGAGGCTGCAGGCACTGCTGGGGCCTGCCCAGCTCTCTTCTCCTTCCTCTCTTTCTTCCCTCCCTACCACTCTCAACGGTGTCTTTGTATCTCCGTCCTCCATCCCAGTACACAGCAAGCACTCCACTTTGAAGCGTTCATCCATTCCTCTGTCTAGATTTTTGTACTCAACTTTCCTTATCTTAAAAGAAAGTCTCTTCAGTCAATGTTTCATCCTGGACTTGATACTTTTTGCTTAAGTTTTCTCCTTTCTGATGTTCAATCTATCTCTTTCCTCTCTCTTACAGGTGTAAGGAGGGTTACCATGGTCTACGCTGTGACCAGTTTGTGCCCAAGACAGACGCTATCTTGTCCGACCCAAGTATGCCCTTTGTTCTATTTTCTCTTCTACAGTCTTGCTGTATTGATTTGCAATAAGAAAACAAACTCAACTAGAGCATATACTACATGGCCTTGAGCAAATTGTTGACCGTGCTATATTTGTCAACAAGATTAATATAAGAGCTAAATATTTACACTCTATATTCCAAGCGGTTGTGTCTGAATATCACAAGAGCACAGGTGCTGCAATATTTCTTCAGGCTTAATATTTCTACATCCAAATGCACATTTATTGAATAAATAAAATGAAAATGTTCATTTAAATTGATGCAAGCAATAATGAAGCTATGAAACACAATTTTTCTTTTATTTCTGGACAAATGTGTATCATAAAAAAGAGATTTCTTTATGTTCCTGCATAGATCTCTTCTTACAGATAAACCATGTGAATAAAGTCTGCAGCATTTTCAGTATTTTTAATTATAGTTCTTAATCTTTTTTTTATATTTTTTTTTCCTCAAGGCAAGTTAAAGGAAAGAAAAGTCTTCAATTTCCTCTTGCATTAAAAATGATTCCCTGGAGTAGGCCTACTTTGCATCCCCATGATAGTTGGGTAGTCTGGTTAAAAATAAAAAAAATGTCAAAAGTCAGAGGTTCTGGAAAAAGTAATTAAGGGTCCCAAGCTTTTCCCATGAGGTTATGACTTTACCAATCCACACTGTTTTGTGAGCCGACTTGGCTCCTCTGTTCTAACAGTAACCAAGAAAACTTTACTCCTATTTACTTCTATTGCCTTTTGATTCCACCAGGCCCTCTGAGAATCCATTAATAGGTTCACAAGCCAGTGCCACATGTTTTATACCCTCACATGGCACACAGTTTTCATAGGGATTTATGTGATCTTCTATAGATAGACATACATTTGTTTTTGTGTGTAATCTGGTCAGGCTTTTATGCTCTTATTTGATATAACACAAAAAGAGATGTGCAGTGGGCAAATTTTACCCACTGATAAGGTAAAATTATATATTCATATATTGATTTAAAAAAATATATGGCAATAAAGCTTAGATGGAATACAAAAGTAATACAAATGATCACATTACCATCCTGTACATCAAAAACCTTTCAGGGCCACCATCATTTATAGAATCTATAGGAAACCTTCTTATATAAATCAGCTTGATCATTATGTAGGAAGCGCAAGACTTTAGAGCCAGAATCTCCAAGACAACAGCCTAACCCTCAAGCTGCAAAGCTATATTTGCACAATTGCACCACATACTGCAATAACACTGGTGTGTTGCAGCAAGATTAGTTTGATTGACTGCCTTTTCATTTGGTGGCTTTATAAAACAAAAGAATCAGAATTAACAGCCCTTTATCTTTGTTTAGGAGTCGTGAACAATAAGGAAAATACTATTTTTGTTTGTTGCTTCCCATTGAGTCCTTTAATTGAATTTTAGCCTCCTCACTGACAGCAACAGTAAGGAAATATCAAATCAGTGCATTATAGTTTTTTTTAGCTTATTAGGATTTTTTACAGAAAATAATGATTTAAATCATTTTATTTATTTATTTTACATATACATTTCAGTCTTTAATTAAAACTAGTGTGGGTGGAAAAATACATAATCTAAGTTAAAATTGTGTAAAAACAGTATGAGGAGAATAGTACAAAATAGAAAAAAAAGAAAAGAATACTTGGTTAGATAGCTTTCTGTTTCCTTTCCTGCCATCAAGTTAAATGAAATTGAAAACATTTTTGGTTAAAAACATTTTATGCCTCAGTGATTTTTTTTTATTAATTTTTTTTTTACAATTTTTGAGGCTGCGAATTAAAGACAACCCAATTCAATCTTTTATTTCAGTTATATAGTTATCCTTTTCTCTTGCTTTCACTTTCATCCCAGTCAGGATTGGCAGTTTAAAGGCCAAACATTAAACTTGTTCATGTCCAATTACTGATTTTGTTTGTGTGTGTGTGTGTGTGTGTATGTGTGTGTTTGTTCAAGGTGAATTTTTTTTCATATTTACTGCATTTGATGATGATCAAATTTCATAGCTTTGTGAGAAGTATGTCTTTCTGTTTTGCAGAGAAAGGTTGAGATCCACACCAAAATGTGCATTTTCAGCCCCTGTTCAATGTGGGTTTAGCAACATTGTATATTCTAAATTAATATTTTTTCCTGCATAGAGTTCTGATAAAAAAAAACTAACTTTTAAATTTCTATTATAGAGCATTTAATCTGGCATGAATATTTTGACTGATTTAAACTTAATAAAATCAAAATCAAATCAAATCAAACTTTTTTTATAAAGCGCTTTTTCATGCTTTGGCAACACAAAGTGCTTTACATGATAAAATCAATTAAAAAAAAAAATAAAACACAGACAGACAACATAACAATGTTTTACAAAAGGTGGACATACAAAGACAGACAAAATCCATTTTAAATAAAATAAATAAAATAGACTTTTTTACTTAGATTGGGAGCTTTCTGATTTAGGAAGATAGATGTGTCTCTGTCTCACCAGCCTTGCATTGTCAAACAAAATAGACAAAAAAAAATAGACATAACTGAAGGATTGTTTAAACCTATCTCTGTTGGTCCACTTGAGTGAATAGATAATTAACTGGTATAGCATTAAATAAAATCCCCACATGTTTATCAAAAACAGCTCATCATAGCTATTGGAGAGTTCAGGTGCCACAGTTCTGCAAGTGTTGTGAGTTTCCCTGCTGCATCACACCTGAATCAAATCAATCCTAATTAAGTCTAATATGACCTGTTTTACCCCATGAAAATGTTACCAAACTGAAAAAATTTTATGAAAAATTGTACACAAATGATTTATTTTTACTCCACGTCTGCTCTTTTTTTTACCATATAGAGCAGCCTTGACAATAAACATTTAGAACCTAAAAAAAACTTTGTTAGGAAATCAATCCTGTTCGAGATTAGCCTAAAATAATCCCAGATTAGCAGTGATTCTGAGGATATCCCGCCTTTCTATAGGCAAATTATGCAATAATATACACATATACATGTTCACGCAGTGGAATCCACTTCACAGCAGTTATGTCTGTGTGTACCTCTGAGCAAATTTAGTTTTTTTTGTCTTGTTTGCTTGTTTTGTTAATGTAGCAGCTTCAGACACAAACCGCACATGATATTAAAAAAGCTTTTATGTGCAGTTTTTTTTTATCTTTTTTTTGCTTTTTTTCAGCTTTTTAAAATCTAAAATCAATCTGTGTGTTACATAGATCTGTCTCTTCTCCCCAAAATAGTAAAAAAAAAAAGAAAGAAAAAACACTTTGGGACAGGATTGGACCACACATCCCTCTCACATCTTCAGAGAGGGGTGCAGAGAAGAAGACACTGTTGTGCACATCACATAAGCATGGGGACAAAAGGAGAAAGAAACTGCCCACCAAGCACTCTGGCTATACTGCTTTGAACTCAGCTTTTCAAACAGGTTAGGGTGAGGGTGCTGGGGTCTAAGATGTTTGTACTCTTGGAAGAAGTGTTAAGGTCTTTAATTGGAGTCACGGCAGTGGAGGAGGATGACAATTTAGGTTGCCCTTTGTAAACATCTTGACCGAGTTTCTTTTTTTAACTATAAGAGGGTTTAGGGTGTGCCTCTGGTGCTGGTTATTTGGTCAAGTGGCCCCTTTGAGACTGTACAGGGGAGAAGGAAAAAGGAAGGTTAGATAGTCTGCGACTGATTCTAAAAGATGAAACAAGTACTTCTCTAATTTGAAACATTTACCTCCTGTAGATATTAGGCCTGCAGTAGGTATCTGCACAGGATACTGAGTTCAATAACACACACATACATACACACACAGATACACACACTCATTGGCTTCTCAGTTTCTTGCTCACCCAAGTGAAGGAGGGGATTAAGGATTTGATTCCCTCCTGCCATTGTTTCACCCACCCGCCAGATTGCTGCCTCTTAATCGGGCCAAAAGCGTCTGACATGATGCACAGGTATTCTCCAAGCTTGCTCAAGGCTCCCACAAGACGCCACAAATGATTCCCTGGGGTGCATTGAGTTGCCAGTGTAATGGATTTGAAAACCTGAACATATTATGATTGGTGAATGTCTGCAGACAAGGCAATGCCAGAGGAGGGGAATGTGTATCAGCATTGTAATGACATCATCTGCACAGGCTGTGACAGTCAGGGCAATTCAGAGTGGAAAAGTGTTGGTTGTTGCCAGGGGCAATCACAAAGAAAGGTTTGAATGGATAATACATTTCAAGAAACATCAATGAAATACTGCATTCACTTATTTGGCCTTGCCAAGTGCAACGCAGCAGCATTACCTGCCTTGTGGAGAAACTGGCAACCATGTCTTGATCTTACAGTTCAGTGAATTTCTAATAATAAAAAGCACAATGTCCAAAAAATTACAGACTTAGGGCCAGATTTACTAAGATCTCAATTTGCGTGTACTAAATAGCGTGTGGGATCTAGAATTTAGCGCGTGGGGCGGGACCGTAGTTAGTACGTGATCTACTAAAATTGCTGACGCAAATGACAGCGGGTGCAAAGTGTCAGAGACACGACCATTTAAATAAAGATTTAGCGTGTGTTCTAGTCCATGTTGCTTGGTGATGTTATGCAGCAGGTGACTACAATCTGAGCTACTATTGCCGGCCTGTACAGCAGTGCTCTTTCTGTCCGATCCAAACAACAGAACCTGCTCTTCAGGATTCTGACAGTGCGCTCCACAATATTCTGTGTGCGGATATGGGCATCGTTCTACCTGGTCTCTCTCTCCAGCAGTGGTCTGGTTGAGAACAGGTGTCAGGCTGTGTTGCAGGAGGAAGGGGTGTAGGGGGTATGCACTGTCACCTTAAAACATATTAATCAATATGAAAGGTGTTCCTGTTTTTTTTAATAAGATTATTATTTTACAAATGATTTACTCAGCTAGAAGCCAGCTATCTCCAAACACACCATCCCTCAACTTGGAACACAGAACACTGTTTCTGAAAATAAAAGAATCGTGTACTGATCCGGGATATTTTACCACTGGTTATGATGCCAAAGGCATCACAAACGCACTGCACGTTTAATG
>JBAMHV010000023.1:10021162-10032480 GCA_037177535.1 Pseudomugil gertrudae
AGATTATTGTTTTACAAATGATTTAGCAAATGTACTCAGCTAGAAGCCAGCTATCTCCAAACTCACCATCCCTCAACCTGGAACATAGAACATTGTTTCTGAAAATAAAGGAATCATGTACTGATCCGGGATATTTTGCCACTGGTTATGATGCCAAAGGCATCACAAACGCACTGCACGTTTAATGGATGGGTGTGTTTTCGGTTTCTGTATATATGCTCAGAGTTTGCGGGAGGCACAGCCACACATCAGCCTATCCCCAAGGTGCATGCCTTTGGACTTTGGGAGGAAGCCGGAGTACCCAGAGAGAACCCACACTAACACGATGAGAACATGCAAATTCCACACAGAAAGGTTCCTGGTTGGACCTCCCCCAGCCGAGGCTTGAACTAGCAACCTTCTTGCTGTGAAGCCACAGTGCTAACCAATTGTGCCACCATGCAGCCGCATTATTTACTAAATACTGCATATTGTTTAGCTTCAGTCCTAGCTACAGCATTATATGTAGACAGTAAATGAGAAGAAATCTCAAAGCAGGTTGCACCAGTTTGCACTAAAATAAGATTTACATTACTCAGCTCTTGTTACAAATTATGTAATGTTTTTATCTCGTACAAACCAGACATAAAAGCACCATTAGAGTTAGGTTTAAGATAAAGTTCAAGTGTAAATCCTTAAAAAGATGTGCACAAACAAGGTCACAGCTCTAACAGAACTTGAGATGCTTTGTTATATATTTGCAGTGATGTCATGAGAATGGACTGCAAATGACGACTTAAAGCTACCAGTTTATAAACCAATAAAAAAACTGGTCAACCTGCAGTGTAGATGAGGCATTCACCAAAAATGTTGAGTGTTGGCGTCCAAAAAATAATTGAATAAAACCTTTAGGGTTACTATATCAGTTTCCAGTGACATACATTTTTTTCAGCCCTGTCTTTTTATATACAAGGGGAATTCACATAACTTAAAATAACATTTCACATTGACTTTATTTAATTTATAATCAATTACTGGTTTTAGTGGATAATTGTTGCAATTTTAATAATTTACTTGTTACAAGAACTGTTGCATTTTGCTGTGCAATTTTACTGAAATAAAGAGGACATCTTATGATTATGCCATTCCCGAAAGTATCTCTCCTCTTAGGGTCAATTATCCATCTGAATAAGACAATGACTTTATTTTCTATTAGATATGCAGAATATAATTTCATATAACAGTCTGTCTAGAGGGATGTGGAGGGATTAGCAGAACAATACACAACAGCTAACTCATAGTGAGTTTATCACTGGAGCAATGTTGTTGTGATGAAACAGTATTTAACAACAATAGTCCATCTGCTCCGCCATGCCACAGTGCTGCCCAGACTTTGTGGGCTTGAATGAAGAGGCAAATGTTTACCAACAACAAGGACTGTGAATTGCTCTCAGTGCTGTCAAAACAGCTTCTCTAATAAGACACAGTAAATACATATACGAATGTATCTTGTCTTTTGTCCATCTTTTTTCTAAATTAAGCAAGTTACATGTTATAGTGCATGTAACTGTCACAGAGGGACAAATAAAAACTATAGATAGTAAGAAACATTCAATGCTTTAGTGCTAGGAAAAAGCAGGGTTTTTCAATATGATATTTAAAAAACAGAATGTGTAGAATAAAAACAAAATCATTACCAAACACGCTATTCAGAATCAGGTCCCATTAACAGAGAACTAATCAATCTTAGAGCACCCGGTAAAAAGTATTTGGTCGGATGGGGTTACTGCTTTGATGTTGTCAGGTAAAATTTTTACTTTGGCCACAAATCTGGGAGCTTAAACACAGTCTTCAAATGATCAAAACAAAATATCAAATGGTTTTAATCAGTTTTTCAGTTCTGCAGGGTAAAATCATGAGGTGATGTATTATGCCTTACAGAAAAGAAACAGAAAAATGCTTTTTAAAATATTCAGTATTTGATGTCAGTAAAATCTTAAAGCTGTTAAAACTATTTTCTAGTTTGAATAATACTTAAGTATGTATCATTATCAGCTCAATAGTAAAAAAAAAGTACACAGAATAAGGGTTAATAATAATAGTCACAATAGATTATAATTATAATAGATTAAAAAATGTTGCAATGAAGTCAAGTTGATACATAAAGTAAAGGACTGTAAAGTCAAAAGTCTGAATTTGGAATAAAAGTAAATGAAAAGGTCTTTAAAATGTGCCATTCTCGTGTTTATTTCTTACCTGGTGCCTCATTTATAAAGCTTGCTAATGCAAAAAACGGGCCGGAAAATTGTGTAAGTACTTTACTACGCAAAGTTTGGGATTTATAAAAATAAACGTGACGTAGAAAAATGCATACCTCTGTGCCAACTTTGGATCTTGCAAAGTAACATTTTGGAGAGGGAAAACAGGCAGCACAGCAGATAAGATAATACATTTAAGCCACATTAAACCATGTTTGTTATCATGCATCAAACTTTGTATCATTGTAATAAAAAACAAGGAAACACAGATTATTATAGACATGCATAAAAACAGAGGTATTTATTCCATAAATACATATTTAAGCATCCAAGCTCAGTATGATCATACTAAATAAAATGTTGCTATGGTGTTTATTGGTACATTAACTGTGTTTACTGTGTAAGCATATAAATATTGCAGTGACACGCACGCATAAAGCTTTACAGTGGATGATCTTCCGCTACTTTCAGACTGACAGTAGGATCAGGATGGGAGATATTTTAAGGACCACGATGATTTCCTGGCCCACGATGATGACTGGCTGATAAGCAGATTTAGTTACCCGAGAGCTGTGCTCTCACATTTATGTAATGAACTGGGTCCAGTGTTAGAACCACCGACCCACCGGGAGTACTGGATCCCGGTGAGAATGAGTTTATCTGTGTGAACCACAAAAACGTGCATTCAGTTAATGTACAAGTCCTGGGTCCATTCATGCTGCCGCACAGCGGTGTGGCGTACAAAAAGCAGGCAGAAGCTGTGTGTGATTGCTGCTACTGCTCCAGGTGACATTAGCTACCCACCGAGGCGCTGGTTCACCATTCTGCATGAACCTGCGCGTAAGCAGTGTTTTATAAATCAGACTTTTACCTTTGCGTAGTAACTTTTTCGTTTTTTTGCGTAAGTACAATTCTAATAGAGAATCTACGCAAAGTTTTATAAATGAGGCCCCTGGTCATTTCTCAGACACCTATATCATCAAAATAGAAAAAATAGAAAAAAAGTAGAAAAAGATTTCACAAAACTGAAAGCTTTTGGTTGATACTAAATAAATGCCAAATAGCAAGAAACAAAAAAGTTAACTTTCATCCTAAAAATGAATCAGTGACTTAAAAAGCTGATACAATGTTGGAAATTTTTATTAACAAATTCTTCCATGGTATCTTTTCAGCATTTAGTCTATTAAGTAGATAAGAACCCTAGCTAATAATGATCCTTTTAGTCTGGAATTCAAAATTAAATTAAAAATTCAAAATGATGGAATTACTCATAAACCTAATAAACTGTATATTATGCCATAAATTATACTTTTCACATACAAAATATATACTAATCCTTAAAGTCATGCATTGTGGTGGTCAGTGTATATTACTTGTGAGCTTTCATATGTAATCACATTTTTTAAAGGATGGTAGCAGAAATTTTACTATCTTCACAATTTTTTTATGGATATAGTCATAGTGGGAGAAGATAATGAGTATTTGGTTCTGCTTAAATGGAGCACAAACTTTTGTGAGATCAGACTCAGCAGTGGAGTTTAGTTTGTATGAGCTGTAAGTCTCGTTTTATGGACAAACAAACAGCAGATTTTCACTCTAGTAAAGCTGAAGAAACAGTAAAACTTACATTCCTAAAAACTCCCACAGAATGCATCTTTCCTCAGAAAACAATCCTCTGAACTCTGTTATAGCTGCTAACATGCAGGAATGATAGCGACAATACACATTTTATAAGTATTCTCCACAGCAAATCTAAGGTTGATTGTGATTACAGGGCATAGGCTTCAGCCACAGACTACAGCACTGTGATTATTGGGGACTCTCAAATCAGCCTGTAAGACAGATTGCATTCCTGACCTCAGACTCTGTTTTGGTCCATGCTATAATCAGGATGGTCCCTGTGCACAGGCTGTCAAGAGGTACACTAGAAAATTTGGCTAAATTCAATGTAGGATAAGTTCATATCACCAATAAGGAGAAAAACTGAAAAATAAATATTGTAAGGTTATATTAGAAGTCTTTACAAGGTTGAGGTTGTTTGAGTTTAGCTGTTGATCAAAGTTCAACAAATACCAAAATTGCATTAATAGATTTCTCTAGATCATTTACATGGTCACGTATGGATGTGTTTTGCATTTACTATTGTTTTTCTTTTGAGTTTAGTGTGCAGCTTTGGTTACTGTATTTATATCATTGCACGCCACAACTAATGTCACTAAATCCAACATACTGCCCCTTTAAGTATCCTCTGTTTTACTGTCAGGCTCCCAATAACATGAAGGACCCTAGATGTTACTGTTAACAACAACCCTTTAAGGTTTATTGAACTACTTCTCAGTAGGTCCACAACTTAAACAATTAAAGACAAAGTAAAGCAAAAATGAATCTGTTCTTTACCACATCAAATGCCACATTACCACTCAGACACAAATGAATGATTTAAACATACTACAGGTTATTTGAATTCACTCACTAAAAAACATAAAATGAGCAGTGCTCCCTGCACTGACACGCTGGGAACATGTCAGCGCATCACTGTTTGAGAGATTTAAAGCTGATTTAAAGTGCTGGAGATTAAAATTAAATCTGCAGTTTACACTTTGAACAAAAGGTGCATACAGCAGAGTTCATTTTTAAGGGAACTGCTTGGATGTGGAATCCCACAACGCAGAGGATATAAAATATTTCAGTCACTTTTAAGCTGTCGACTAAGTTAACAATGTTGTGATATAGTGAACCTAAATTCTCATGGTGGGGTTGTCCTGCAGTGTTCAAGCTGCCATTCATAGGCACAGCAAGAGTAGACCAGCTGTGGTTTTTTTATCTATGAATCCCAGTAGTTTTCAGGTAAAATTTGTGAATGTATCAGATCATCTGTATTCATGATTGAATACATTACTGTATGATTAAATCATTATAATATTGAGCTCTCTCTCTTTTCTTTATGAACAGCAGCTCTGCACAAAATTAACCCACAGAGCCTCAAAAAAGAGCATCCAGCAGCTCAGAGATGGACAGATTAGTCAACCACTCGGATATTGACCAGAATATTATAATTTTGTAACGCAGATCCCAAATCAAGACAGAACTATTTAACAGCATCAATAAGTGCATCTGATCAGAAGTTATGTCAGCAATCAGATCTGCTGATCGTCTGATGGTGCTCACAGTGGAGCTTGGAGCTTGAAACCTAATACTAAGTAGCCTAATGTCAGATCAATGATGATCAGTTTCACATAAGTTTAGAAACCTATTAAGCTACATGTCTGTTTTTTTGAGTGGGCCTAATAATTTTTTTTTCAACCAAATAAAGAAAACAAATGCTGAGATCACTGTGATACCTACAAAAATATTCAGCCACATAGGTGTGGCTAACACACATGAAAAGACGTTAGCTCAAATTTACATACTTTTCCATGCACAAGTACATTTTGATAAATCCCATACTTGGGGTGGGAATTCTCATACTTTGGATTCCACTGAAAACAAATCGTTCCAGATGCACAGTGGAGCAGGTCCACCAGAAGTGTTTCCAAGCACAACGTCTCTGTCACTGTTGGATTCTTTGCAGTACATTTAACCCTCTTGGGACCACCGATTAATATTTTTATTTGTGCAAATACTTCAGGAATTACGGTACCAACGCTCCCACTACAAAAGTGTTACAAATGTGTGACGATGCTCTGAATCTTGCTTGTGATTGGACGGTTGTAGTACCGGTCTGTCTTAAGCGGGTTAATCATGAGAATTAGTCATTGTGTGATAGTTGATGTGCTTGTGGGCTTTAAAGTGAACAATAAACCAGCAAGAAAGTTTTTTGGCCAGTCCAACTAGGACTCCCATACTCTTTATTTATTTATAGTAGGTGTTTGTCGTGTCAAAACAGCGCAGTTTTCCACATTCAAGAAAATTGTCTTTGTTGGGACCTGTCGGGGTGTGGTCTTTTCTGCTCCTCCTCCCAGATCACTGGAGTGATTTGGCCCAGCTGTTGCCTATTATCCTCGGCTATAAAACCTGCGACTGCCATACATTCAGCGCTATTATGTCTGTTTACCAGTGGTATTGTTTAGCCATCTAAACTTTTTGGAGTTAAAGTTGCCTGTAACAATTTGTAGTCTGCCTGTTTTATATTTTTCCTTTTGCCCAGCAATCCTCCACCTGACTTTCTGGATCCGCCTCCCTCCCTCCACTGTTTTCTGCTTCTTGCTACAGACAAGACTGACACGCTTCACTACCTCATCTCCACCTCTCAGTACACACCAAGAACTTTATTCAAAATCTAAATTCTTGCTGTTTAGCATCACCTCTCACCTCCGAAAGGTTCTCACTATAAATCAAAACTACAACAGTCTTGTTGTCCGCGGTGTGGTGCCGGTGCCACAGGTAACAAGCAAATGTTAGTTTTTCACAGTAAAATGTGAAAGTCTGGACATGTACTTATTTAGTTGTAAAATCGATCTAATCCAGTTTGATTGTCATGGAATGACTTCCTGCTGGAAAAATCCACTCCACATACAGGATTTCAAAGTTGCCCATGGGTGTGTAATCAATCTCCACAACATCACAGACTTGTAAGGTCCGACATGCTAGTTTATAATTGGTTTAAATCCTGTCATAGTGATGAGTTTTTTTTATAAACATTGTTGACTAAGAGCTACAAACCAAATGGTGTCCCACAGAGCTCAATCTTGGGCCCTGTGCTTTTAAACATTTAAATGTTACCTCTGGGTGATGTTATCAGGAGACATGGCATAAACTTCCACAGCTATGCTGATGACACACAGCCTTATGTTACAGTAACTCCTAATGACATAAAAAAATTGATGTCCTTTTCAACTGTATCCTAGAGATCAAATCATGGATGACAGCAAACTTCTTCCTGCTAAACCAGGACAAGACTGAAGTTTTAGTTACTGGCTCGAGGTGGAGAGAGAGAGAAACTAAACAGCAAACCACAAAAATAAGTGAGAAACTTTGGAGTCATATTTGACTCTGTACTCGTATTTAACACCTACATTTAGAATGTTGCAGGCTTCTTTCTACCAGCTGATAAACATAGCCAGATTTTGATCTTTTCTCTCTCAAGCCAACATAGACACTTTGATCCATGCTTTTATCATCTGCTGGGATAGATTATTGCTCTTCTTTCAGGTCTCCCACTGAATACTTTAGCATTGCTGCTGGGAACCAGAAGGAAAGCCCTCATCACCCCCATCTTGAGGTCTCTGCATTGACCATCCAGTCTGCTTTAGAGTAATTTTTAAGGTTATTTTACTGGTTTATAAGACATTTAATGGTCTTGGGCCGGCCATCTTTTTTATTAGACATACTCAATTACTACAGACCCCTGAGAGCACTCAGGTCATCCAATGGGCAACTTTTACAAATATTTTTACAAAAACTGACAGTAAGTCTGCTTTTAGTTATCCACTTTTATTGAACAGTGAAGGATCTGAGGGCTGCAGAAATTCTGTGGAAACTAGGCTCAAAATCAATTTTTAGACCTTTTAATTAGATGTTCTTATTAAATTGTTATAGGTAGTTTTTTTATTCTTTTGTATTTTATTCATTTATTTATTTAGATACATACATTTTCTCAGTGAAAAGTGCTATAAAAACAGTCAAACTTAATAACCTAAAATAACAGAATTGTGTTTTAACATTTTTTAAGCAACAACAAACTAACATATAATTTGTTTCCATGTATATCTTTGAGTTTACTTTACTTGGATGCTGCAATAAAAAAATCAACTTCCATGTTAATCCACATGATTTTTGTTCATTTTGTTTACCATAATCACATAAGACAGGTATCATGCAGTTGGTTTAATTGTCTCTTATGTGCATTGCTATAAAGCTCTAGGCACTGCATAGCTTTGCTTGACCTCATCTACCATTCTTTGCCCTGATGATTCACCCACTCCTAATTTGTCTATTCTCTTTCATTAAAAATCCCCTACCACCTTATGTCAGTTGAAGTATAACTGTTGTTTTAACTGTTGGCTATTAACCATGATTTTCTATTTCTGATAGCTAGTATGTGACCTAACCTTTATCCGCTCTCTGCTTTTGACGCTTAGTATCAGCGGACTTCACCCCATAGATTTCAGCCCTGGTAGTTGCTTTCCTTAAGTCCTCATCTGCAGTTAACTTACTTTTTCTTTTATCAGTCAAAATAAGTCCATCTCTGAGTGTTATGTTATTATTATATGACCATACAGAACAAAAATCTCATTAAATGGGCTTTTGACTGAGGTTTTGCTTTTACAGGGCAAACCAGATCAAACAATTAAAGCTGTTAGAATTTTCAAGCACTTTCAGAAAATATAGCTGAAAATGGCTTGGATGAGGCTAGGTGTTCAGTTCCACTATATAAGCCTAATGTGGATTAGACAGAGGTCTTGAGAAAACCAAAGAGGAATTAGTGCATCTCCACTACACAAGAAGGTCTGGCTGCAGACCTGCACTGTGGGGAGGTTCAAATGTCAGGCCACCTCCAGCTTCATCAGGCCAGAAGAAACAAAAAAAATTTAAAGTAAATTTTTTTAATAAGTTTCATGACAAAACTGTACAGAAGATTGTTCTATATAAAATATATTGACAAGATCTTCCAACAGCATGCTACAACCTCCACGTTCCCATCTGAATCATGTTTAAAATAATATTAAGCGAATTAATTTAAACATTTTTCTAAATATAACACCAAAAATCAGCAGACCATGTGTTATATGCTGTGTTACTGTCTGGCTCACGCTATAAATAACAATAAACGCACCACTGCCCTCATAACAAACTTTTCAATTAATAATACTTGTTTGAATGCCTTTGCAGTAAGGTGATTTTAATATGGAAAATATTGATAACTGCATATGACACTCCTACTGATTGTTGTGCTTTTATTATGTTTTTATTGATGATAAAAAAAGACACAAGTTATTGTTTCTTATTTATTTTACTTTGTTTGGAGATTTTGTTTGGCTTCAGTAACTATAGCAGGTTCTGCTTTAAACTTCTAACCTTTTTATTTATAAAGCACTTACTGCAGTTTAGTATTCATTGTTGCCTATTCAACATCACAGAAGCTTAGCGTTGCAAAAACAAAAAAAACAGGGATCTTATCATGTTATAATGCAATTGTTTTATTATAAAGACATATCAAACCATGTTTATGTTATAAGTGTTGTTGAAAAACATTAAACTTATTACATTATAATGTGATACAGTTCATGATTTTACAATAAACTAGCATGTTACAATGTGACGAAGTCCCCTTTTTTAATGGGTGACAGTTTTACGCTTCTGTTCAATGTCAGATCTTTATCTTTTTCTTTTCCTTCTTCTTCTAGTGATTTATAGGGACTGGCAAACTTCATTCTTTGTCTAATAGCCTCTGAGGTGATGTTGGGTGTGGGAGGGGTGGGTGTGGGAAAGTTTATTTCTTCCGGCCCCATGGAGGAGGTGGCCTGAGAGTACAGCCTGCACCGAATTCGCTCCCACGGTGGAGATCTGCAGTCAGACTCCTCTCTATGTGGAACCTTGAAAAGAAAAACGTGTTTGCAAGAACATGTGTCTGCCACCTTTTGGCTTCAACAAGATGTGACCTGAGTTATGACGGGCTAAGCCCAAGACAGTTGACTGAATATCATGAAGACTCCGTTTGTAGAAAGGCTCAAGAAGACGTGACAGCTTTCAATTTGTATGACAAAAGGTCAACTGGGAAGGAAAGCTGTGTGACTACTGCTCATTTTCAATGTGTTCTGAAAGTGTCAACATTAGAACCCTTTTCTCATCAAGTCATGACGGAATGTCATCACATGAGCTCCCTCAATCCCTTTAAAGAAGGATCAATATGACAGATGTTACAGCTTCAGAGCAGGTAATGTAGAATAGTGAAAATGAATGGCACAGTGGGATCACTTTTATAGAAAGGAAAAGCACAAATGACAAAGGAAGAAGACAAAAAACCATATCTGTGGTCTTAAATGCTAGTCACACACTATAGATGGATGTAAAAGCTCCTGCTCTTACTTCACTTCACCCCTATACATGTATTATAGCAAATGTCCTGTGAGGAAACTCAATGTACTACACAGAACAAATAGCTGTTTGTCAGCACAGGAAATTACAAGCTGTTTGACTCCCTTTTTTTCCTACAAGACTGCATCATCTGGAGCCTCTCCTGGACCCATGTGTTTAAATCATACAAAATTCTCAAGATGTCCCTTGAATTCACTAACAGCCATGAAAAACAGCAGTGCCATGCAAACAGTGTTACCCATGAGGAAGCAATGAACTCAGGATGTACATGTACCAGTGCCATATGTTGCTGTCATAAATAAAGCAAGATCCACACTGAGAGCCAGTAACATGAACAAACTCAGAAGACTCAAAAGCCACAGCTACAGAAAATCAGTCAGTCCAGAAAGGGATAAAAGGGATCTCACTGTGCAGGAACTGAGTGTAATCAGACATAACCTGGATGGAAATAGCAGAATACAGACCAGAACATTGTGTCCAACTGAGTTTCTTCTTTCATTGTGCAATAAGACACACATCTATCACTACAGCAGCAGTACAGGTCACACCTCTTTGTAAGACTTGTTGTCAATCTGACATACACCACGACCAAATAGCTGGTAATTTTAACTTCATCCAGATTAAGTTAAAAGTATTAATGTCACTTAAATTGAATTCTCAAATGGATTGTTTACATAACTGCAATCAAAAGCCTGATGAGTTATCATTCATACCAAAAGATCAGAAAGGCAAGGCAAGTTTATTTGTATAGCACCTTTCATGTACAAGACAACTCAAAGTGCTTTACATTGAACCAGAAAAAGTATAAAAACAGCAATAATCACAATAAAATAAAATTATAAACTGAATACAAATCATTAAAAGCAGATCAGATAAAATTACCGTGCAGATGTCACATGAAAAAAGAAATGTTTTCAACTTGGATTTAAACGTTTCTACAGTTGGTGAAAATTTAATCTCCACCGGGAGTTTGTTCCACATGTTTGCAGCATAACAGCTAAACGCTGCTTCTCCATGTTTAGTCTGGTTACTGGTCTGGACTCT
>JBAMHV010000023.1:10036153-10047021 GCA_037177535.1 Pseudomugil gertrudae
AAGAACCACTCCAGAAAGTCCAACCCAGTTTTCCAGCCTGTGCAGCAGGATTCTGTGATCTACAGTATCAAACGCAATAGAAAACATTTTTTTCTATGCATCAGTGTGACATACATTTTCTTCTTTCTTAAGGCTTATTGTAGCTTCCTTCTAAATTTAAAATTTACTACCTTTTTCGTGAAGTAAGAAATCAGATTCATGGCGAAAAAAATCTGCAGCCTACATTTTTATTCACTGATGTTTTCAGACTGACAGCCTTTTGATTTAGCTTCTTTTATAAGCACATAAATATGTTTTTTAACAGACCAAGTTCAGAAATGATATACCTCAAACTTACATTTTAAATAATTTGTGGGTATGTGAAACAAATGAATTAATCAGTATAAAGAAGTGAATAAATCATGCATTGCCACTGTTTTCATCAGACAGAAGTAAAAACTCCTTCTCTGATTCATCTTACTGTTCAGAAACTAACTTTACTGAGGGCTGTGGCCATATCTGTTTTTTATGATTTGAATAAACTTTAATGACACATCAAATCTTTATTTAAGCATTCAGGCAGTCTCAATATTGCAATATTTACCACAGTTTCTTTCCGGAACATGTAACATCCGCAATTGCCTATAGCACAAAAATGTTGTATCATATCATAGAGGCTCAAAAACTATTTAATAGTAATGTTGTTATCATTCTTGGAACAGTTTAACAAATACTTCAGTTTTTAGGGCAAATTGTAAGGCATACGCTGCTTTGGAAGCTTGAGAAAAAGCTTGAAGAGTCATAGTGATGGAGAATTGTTTTTGTGTTTTCATTTCCTAAGAATGGGTCTTAGATTACATTCAAATTGGCAAATTCAAATTCAAATTATGTGCTCTCAGAGTGTATTTCCAGTAACAGATATAATGGTTTATGAAAAAGTGAAACAGAATAAAAATCAACTAGATCTGTCAAAAATGAATGATTTATGCACCTTGGAAGCAGTTAACTCAAATTAAATTACTAAAATGATTACTCAAACTGAGGGAATAACCAAATAAAAAGACAGGTAATTTGCAAACTATTGGGAGTTCATTTTGATGTAAATTTACTCTGGGAGCAGTGGCTGAATTATCTTAAATCAAAGGAGAATGGTGTAAGGCTCTACTTCAACAGATTCTCCCCTCTCCTTGATGTCGCTTTACTCGTCTGTTTGTGGTTCAGGTGATATTCGGTCCAGGCTTGCACCATCCTCAGGTGGATATTCCTCAAGTGACTGAGCTGCAAAGAGTTCTGCTTCATTTTAACTTGAAGAAAATAGAAAAAAAAGGAAAAAGTACAAAGTACCAAGACTAAACCTCTCAGAAAATAATTTCAGACAAGCCTTCAGATGTTTCTTAGCCACTGCTGCGTTGGAGGAGGTAGAGCAGGTCATTCAATGACCAGAAGGGGCGACTCACATCCTGCTTCCCCCACTCAATTTGTCTTTGTGTTATTGGGCAAGAGACTTTGCCCTCCTTGCCTCCAGCGTCGCATTGCTGACATATGAATGTAAATGAGTTTTTAGCTGGTGGTCGGAGAAGCCGCTGGTGCCCGCTTTCTGCCACGTTTCTGTCACCAGGCCTCAGGTCAGCTGTGTCTACATGTGTAGCTTCTCATTACCAAGCATGGATGAAGAGTGAATGAAAATGGATTTGATGTAAAGCGCTTTAGGTGCCTGGAAAAGCACTATAGAAATCTAAATAATTAGATTATTATTCTAGATATGCAAAGGAGCTAAAGGGGGAGATTTTACTTTGGATTAAAGAAATAGAAAGCTGAATTTCTTTATCCATTCTCATGTAAGTGTGCAGTTTCAATGTAACCAAATGGAGAAAGTCTTTCCATCCATCCATTTTCTACCGCTTATAAAATGCTAGCTATTTTTTTCTCGTTAGGTAGGCATTAAAGTTTTTTTATGATTTCTGCTTAGAACCTTGAAATGAGAAAACATCCCAGAATTATAATAAATAATGAAGGATAAGACATTGCAGAATAACCTGTTCCACTGGGCACTCAGGTAAATCTCATAAATCTAGTGTCATGATCTTAGCATGTACACATATTTAATAAATCACATTTTGTTATGATGATGTATGATTGAAAAAGGCAAAAGAATGAGTTTTTACCTGTGGGTGACACAGTTGTTTCATCAGTGAGACATACATTTCTTTTCTTAATGTATAGGATAATTGTTTAATGGTTTCTGAATACCACAGAGAGTTAGAGCACATGAGTCATTGATTATATGTTGAAACATAACTCTCACATCTGATTGGTCTCATTTCATCTGGATGGAGGCCTATATAGAAATAACATCTGGAATACATTTGAAGACACTCCCCACACCTCTCTACCACTGCTTTATAAATGTATGTATGTATGTGATTAACATTAGTGCCATTTGGTAATGATAAATCAAACTCAGTTCTCTTTAGAGCCTCTGTCAGTCATTGTCTTTGATGGATGAATCCCCAGCATCTCAAACACTGCTCATTGTCTTGTAGTTTTTTTTTATCCAACTCTGTACTTGGCAACAGTTTTCATTGGCTGGATGGTTAATAACACATTGTTCCTTTGATGGAACAAAATAAAACCACATTGCTGATACACTTGGACTTAAAAGGCAGTGCTATTTCAGTATCCCTTAAATCAAGCCTGCTGAGCAGGTTATATTCTGCTTTGCAAAAATGTTGCATGTGTGAGAGCAGAGCCCGAATCATTGTTTACTCATGGAGGAGCACGAGTGTGACTAAAGCCTGTTTGTTTGCAAATTCAGCTGCATGCTAATATTAATTATAAGATATAAAATACTAGTTCTATTAGCTAATAAGAGATATATATTGGTTTTAACTTATTGCATTCAAATATAATTTACATGAATGGTGTAAATCCAAATTCATGTAAATCTGCCGTAATTTTCCAGCTGTTCATTAGTGATTCCATTTTCATGGTGCATTTTATGTCTATTTCAACACATTTATGTGCTACATGAATACAGTGTGCAAAGTATTTATTTTATTAACACTATAATTCACACACCATGATATTAAACTAAATGGAAGAATAATTGACTATATTAAATGTATTCTAAATATTAAGTGATATAATAAACATCAGCTAAATTCTGTCCTTGGAGGTGATTGGTGTGGTGAAAAGACTATTTTAGAATTCCATTTTAATTCAGGAAATTGAATGGCTGAGTCTTCTCTGAGATTTTTTTACACTTTTTTTTACTTTTATGCTTTTAAGTTATGTTGGAAGTTTTCCTTGCATTTGCTGGTTTACTGGGTTGTTTTATCCTTTGCAGAATGAAAATAACACCCTTTCAGAAGAATTTTATACATCTGTCCCTTTAAGCAATGAAAAACAAAATGTGATATTGTTTTCTGCTAGTCGCAGATGTTTGAAACACCATTCAGTTGCTGCGTTAGCAGTGGGTCCTATAGGTCCCATGGGTTGTAGGAGAGAGTCCCATATATTTGATGTGTTTTTGCACATTGATTGGATTGTGGGGATTTAGAAAGTGTGGAGGCTGGGTTAACACCTTGGGCTCTTTGTTGTGCTTCTTTAGGTGTTTCAGGGCAGTTTTTAAGAAGTGGAGCATATTGTCCTGCTGCAGAATGCTGCTGGGGAGAACCATTGTCATGGAGCATGGGATTGAATAGACTGGATTAATGCCCACATTTTTTCAGGAAAACATTGCACTGTGACTTGATAATTATTGTTTGTGGGTTCAGTTGACAACAGAATTGAATGCTCCAGCTAAGCAGAGCATTCAGTGTATTTTCTTATTGACAGAATTGCGTAATGTCTGTAATACATGAGACAGTCAACAAATTTCAATTTTGTATTGCTTTCTGTAAGCTATTGTGCAGGTATTTATCTGCCTTTTTGGCTCATGGCTGACTGTGGTGGTAAACAGCGGATAGGTCCTGTAAAGCACAACTTCAATTAGTTGCTATTTTCTTTTATTTTTATATATATTTTTTTTAACTAGGTTTCTTGAACAGTTGTCAAGCTTAGCTTAGACCTGATCATCTCAAAGACGGACATTTTTGGTCTAATATAAATGTGACTGATCATTTTGTTTATTTATAATTATACTTGCTCTTTTTTGTTGTAATTTTGTGGTGTTTTTGATCTTTTTCCTGCATGTCATTTTCACTGTGAGAGGCAACCTCATTGATGCTCATCCATAGTTTTTCACAGTAACTAAATGGTATAGCTCTATCTGTTTCTAAAGTGAGGACAGTATAAAATATTTTGTTTAAACAAAATTACAAAATGTGTTATATGTCTGACAGTTGACATTCACTGTGATCCACATTTGCTTTGATTTTTATGTCTTGCCTCATGCTATGCCTTGTATTAATACTTTCATTCTAATTTACTTACAGTATTAGGTCCCAAAAACTATCAAATATCATCTCAGTATACTTACAGGCTGAAAACACATGCAGAAAATAAAATACACTGAGAGACTGGGTACTATTCACTGAACTTGCATATTTTCAGATATCCCTAACACCTCTCATATTCCAAAATAAAACTAGAAATATAAACTGAATACGTCTAAACCTTTCCTGAGTTTCAGTGTATGCCCTGAGACTCTTAGGTGCACTAGAGTATTTTTTTTATTTTATCACTCATGTAACCTTAAAATATTTTGGTAAGCAAATCTTGATTGTAGATGTTGTAGGCTTTTTCCCCTGCATTGTAAATCAAATTCTTTAATATAATATCATAGAACAAACTTTTAATTTAGAAATCAATTGATTCAATACTAATCATATGCTAATGAACTTTGACAATTCACTTCAGCCTTATTTGTACACCTTACAGAAACATTCATTCAAGCTTATTCATATCCTAGTTCAGGAAAAGCAACAGATTGCATTGGAACAAAAGTAAAATGACATTCTTTTAAACCTTTACTTCACAAAAAATATTTGACAACCTGTCCAGCAAAATGTGAGTATATTTGACTTTTAACAGACACCTGTTTACTTCTACTCCTTCACAAAAATTATAAATTCAAGACACTTTTTAAGCAACTTTTGCATCGGTGCATAAGAAACTTCACAACGTGGTTAAATTGAATTGATGTGAAACTAACTTAGTTTTTGCAGCACCCCCTAAAAAAGAATAAATCAACATCCATCTTGTATCCTGTATCTTCTCTGTAACACTTCATTTAAATTAAATGGAGATTGTTTTCTGTCAAATGACAAAATAATTTGAGCCAGCTGTGTTATTGTAGAGGACCATGCATAACCTGCCGTGGCCGTTGCAGACCAGAGGTTAAGACGTGCATATTTGTGTATATGTATTAGGAAGAATTTATCATTCATTATAGTACACATATGAGTCTGTATCCTGACAGTTCACAAATTTTTGTTATATTTTTGTATTATTACATTAAAGTATCCTAATCATTTTTTAATCACTGGCATAGGCATTCATCCTTCCATCCATCTATTAATTTTCCATAATGCTTCATCCATTTCAGGGTCACAAGTAGCTGGAGCCTATCCCAGCAATCAGATGCAGGGTACACCCTGAACAAGTACATAGACATTTCATTTTTAATTTATTATCTGATATCTCACCTATACAAATACCAAACTGAAAACTTAGATGTCAGATAAGCACTGTTTAAGACTAAAGTCCATCACAGACTCCAAATAACTCCAATGCTGTTCACAGCTGTCATTCATTATTCCTCACCCAATTACTTGGTCTGCAATGATTTATATAACAGAGAAAAAAATCTGTAAATTTGGAGTCAGCATGTTATCGCTTGATTTGGAGTTGGTTTAGCCATAAGAAAAGAATTCAAGACAATAAATGTCCACAATGGGGTGAGATTTTTACTCTGTTAAAACATAATGGCTTTTTTAATCCATTACCATAGAAGAACTGTTCATTGATAACTGAGCCTACTTTAAATAAATATTTCAATTAGTCTCAATTACAAAATCTAGAGGGTCATTTATACCCTGTAGAGCTGTTCAGATAAAAAACTACATTAGATTAGATACAGAACAAAGCTTTGCTCTTACATGATTACTTACACAGCAAACAGATTTTTAACTCAATGTGGTTTTCTTTGTTATTTGATAAGTAGAAACAGAGGTTTTAATTCTGTTTTGGTCGCTCGGAGTGAACTATAATATTCACACCAGTAAGATTAGCATTAGCATGTGATTTGGATAAAATTGAATTTACAAGCGATCTTGTGCTGCCTTTGAAGTTTACTGAATATTGGCTCAGACTTTGGAATAAATAAATTAAACCGAGGGTATAATTTTGAGAAAATGTCCTTATAAACAATTCATGGTTCACAGAGTGAGGGTTGCAGCTTTAATAGCTTTTTAGTCAGTAATAAAAATGAACAGAAAAACACCTTACCGCACTAAAGACAGAAGATAAATGTGACATTTAACTGACATTTAATGAATGAAAAACAACTTTTTTTTGCACTGCTCAAAGTATATTCAAATCTATGAGTAAGTTTCAATGTGTTACCTTCTAAGAAAAAAAGAACAAAGCTTTGCAAGAAGAGCAAGCAAAGACCAAGATAATACAAAAATTACCATAAGCATGTAAGTTTCTCATGCATTTTTACATTTATTCGTACACATTTGCAAAGATATCTGTCAAACCTTTAGAGTATCTTTTAATCCTGCTAGTTCCCTGATCACCCCCCTGCCGAGCAAGATCAAAGTTGTATTCTGGATTTGTTCCTTTTTCTGAGAGATTCAGTTACTACTCAAGTCTTTAATATTCAGGCACAAAATAATTTTTCTAAGTAGTCCACCCAACATTGGCTACGTCTTGCTATTGCAAAATCCATAGGGGTTGTTGACAAACATAAAAAGAAGCAGCATTTGCTTATTTGCCAGAAGAAAATCCATTCCTGTCCCACAGTGATACAAATGGGAAGGGCATCAAAGCGTTTGTGGTATGCAAAATAAGTGCCACTGCTATAATCTTGATAGGTAATGTGGTAAATCCTGGTACATGGACCAATCAGGATGGTCCAAAATGAACAGCATTCACAGAACGCTAAGTCATGCTAAGCTATGTCGGTAGCTGGGACCAGACACAGCCATTACATTTCACTGCTTAGATTTAATGGTCATGAGCCTTCATGCTCTCATTTTGTAAGGTAATCTGCTTTGCTTCTTTTACTGCTGCTGCACAGCAGCTGGACCACTGGGCACTATATAAGTATACTGTAAATTGTACCCATCTGGACAGTTTGCATCAGTAGAATGACCCCAAACAGATTTCAGTTGATAATATGTTGCTCTTGATGGGCACAGTGGAATGCCTAAATGATAGCAAACACATAGGAAATGCAATGTGATGTCAGTGTGACCTTGTCTCATCCTCCATGCATGGCTTGCATTTGAGATATCAGCAAGGCCACATGTCAGAGGCTTGTAAAAATTAAAAAAGCTAGAACAGCTAAAGCAGCTTGTGGGGAGTGGTAAGCTGCGGTCAGAGCCATCCAAGATAACACTGTATCAAATTTGTATGTATATTACAATTTTCATGATTCTAGTTTAACTTAGTGTATTAACCTGCCATCTTTGACCACATGAAATGATAGCAGCACAGTAACGTGCACAGCCTGCCCACAAAGTAGTAGGTAGGCTTTCTAGATGTATTTTTTTCATAATTCAAAAGATGCTTATTATATGACTGAGATATTGTTCAGACTCTGACTCTGAGTCTGCTTGCATTCCTGATGACAGCAGGACTAATAGATGTTCAGATCAATCTTCAGCATCAAATGATCCAACAAAGAAGAGATGCGGTTTTTGGATTAGAATTGGCGAGAAAATGGCATTAGTGTCTCCAGAGCTGTGCTTTGAATTGCATGTTTGCAAAGGGAAATAATGTTGAGCTCCTGCAGGTTAAATGTCAACTTCCCACATACCATACTAGAAGTCATTCTCTGTAAAACCTCATAAGGAGTCTGAATTCAATGCCTTTAGATGTTATAGCAATATAGAACACCATGGCAACCAGTGGATGGTAAAAAATAACACATTGAACAAGAAGTGTAAAGTACACCTACTCAACTCATATGTTTAGGCCCAAGCATGATTTTATTTTCACTCTGGGTAATATCCAGAAACATTGTATTTAGTTAATTGTCTGATATTTGTCCTATTAGATGTTATGCCTTGGAATAATGTAAAACAATTGCTAATATGTAAAATAAAAGTAGCTAAAATAAAATTGGGGTTTCCCACAATTGAACACATTCTGCCAAAATATTGTTTCTAGATTTGAATTAACCCCTAAAGCCTAACGTTTCATACATACTGTTTCTAAGACATTTTGCATCACTTTATGATAGAAACTTTACTCAAAACACTGTTGTTCACCATAAGATACTGGTCTCTTGCAACCTGGTGAAGATCAAATAACAGAAGATTACACTGTAACAATTTTGACCTATTCCATGGTAATATATCATAAATATACAAAAACATTACATTGGTTTTGTTTTCAGATTTTGTTAAAGGGGTCAAAAAAAGTTTTTCTGATTTCAAAATTAGGATGTTTCTGCCCAGTTCTTATTAATTCAGGCATTAAGTGGTTAAACTGAAAATCTAAAATAATAGTTTGAACATTCAAGTAAATAGTTCCATATTAAAAAATACCTTCATCAAATCAAATCAAATTTGATATGTAAAGTGCTTTTCATCCCCTAGGCAACACAAAGTGCATGATAAAGACAATTAAAATTAAAACACAGAAACAGTCAACATAACAATGAACTCCCACCCCCCAATTGCATTCACTGACACGCATGTATGCATACAGACAAAGACAGTTCCACGCCCATCCCACCCAACCCACACCCACCCCCAACAAGAGAACATAAATAAATAAATAAATCTGGCTTATCACTGATGTTGATGTGAGGAAACGATATTAATGGGATTCATCCACACCAGGAGCCAGTGCCCCCATGTCTATAGAGGCGGCCACCACAGCAACCACCCAGCACCAACTGGAACATATTTATGGGGTGGCCGTGGCGCATGTAGTACAGCGGGTCATTTCCTAACCAGCAAGTTAGTGGTTCAAATCCCAGCTCTGGCGTTCCACATGTTGAAGTGTCCTTGAGCAAGACACTGAACTCCCAGTTGCTTCTGGTGCTGCATCACCGGTGTGTGAATGTGTGTGTGTTTGTGTGAGCGCATGGCTGAAGGGCCTTTAAGTGCTTTGAGTGCACAGATGTATAGAAAAGGGTTAAACAAGTACAAGACCATTTACCATTACCCAGGTCAAGGCTAGGGTCATGTGCCACCCACACTGGGACAGTCCCTGCAGCACCAACATTCATCAGCACTATCAGTCATATTTATGTCATCCAAAATTATATGTATAATAAGATATCAGGAGGGTAAGGACAAATCTTCTGGTTCTCATCGGAATTATGATGTTTGTGGGTGTTTGGTATTTGAGGTATTTCTGTCAGGTAAATAATTTTTTCACTTTTCACTTTCACTCAGATCACTTGTTTTGCTAAAAAGGAGTGTAACAAATTAACAATTTGGTCTTATATAAGACAAGAAACCCACAAGATTACATAAAATAAGAGAAAAAAGTTGTTACAAATTAACAGACATGCTGTCCTCCTCTCTAGTGTGAGGAAGAACCGTTGAAGTTATTTGATCAGATGTGCATTTTAAAAAAATTTACATAAAGAGTCTTCATAACGTCATTTTTTTACCTAGATGTTAAAAGGAATCAGGTGTTGAGGGTGAATTGAAATGGATTAAAACAGCCTGAATGTAAAATATAGATAAGAAACTGCTTGGCTAAAGAATAAATACAATGTAAATGATTTACTGGATGCCTACACCAGAATATATAACAAGCAAAGGGCAGATAATACAGGAAATATATTAATTCTCACTGCAAGTTTGTTCACTGAGGTGAAACATCAATATGAAGACAGTCAGAACATTTTTATAAAAAGTTTATTCCATGCCAAACCACCAAACACTCACAATTCAGATTATTCAAGAAAATAGTCAGTGTGAATTGAAATCCTTTAAAAAGTTGGAAACTTAAAAGTTGTTGCTGTTTTTTGTTTTGTTTTATACAGGAACATTATAATAATGCATTATTTATCTATTCTTTGGTTATCAACTTTAATATGTCCCATGTTCTTATTTCCTCAACTAACTTTTATTTCTATGTATTTTTGTTGGAATAGAATAGAATAGAATAGAATAGAATAGAACTTCATTGTCATTATACATTTTCAGCTGCAATGAAACTCTGGATGCTACTTCTGGCCATTGTGCATAATGGAGTAAGACCAAAAGACAAATATATGAATATATAACAATCAAACAGTGTGAAAAATATCCATTTTCAACAGAACAACATCAATCCATCTAACCATTATCTATCGCTTATTCCTTGAACTGGGTGTCGGTGGGGGGGTGGAGCCAATCCCAGCTGACATCGGTCGAGGGGCAAGATACACCCTGGACAGGTCGCCAGTCCATCACAGGGCCAACACTAGTCCCTATTTTATGAACACTATTCATAAAATAGGGACAAAGACAAAGTTGTTACTGTCCTGGGGGATGAGCAAGGATGGAGGAAATGTGTGGACCCAAGGCAGGCAGGAGGCAGAGGCAGAAGGATGCAGATGAGGGCATTTAATATATGCCTAAAGAAAACCAGCCAGGAATACAAGGCGAACTAATCAACCACATAAAACTGAAAACTCAGGAAGTATAAATACTAACCAAACCAAACAAGACACAGGTGAAAAGAATGAACTAACAAAGACCAGGTGGAAGTAA
>JBAMHV010000023.1:10054961-10069631 GCA_037177535.1 Pseudomugil gertrudae
AACTTTTTTGGGTTGGGGGGGGGGAAGAAAAAGGGGAAAAAAAAAAAAAAAAAAAAAAAAAAAAAAAAAAAAAAAAAAAAAAAAAAAAAAAAAGAACACGCAGATACTCCAGCCATTTATTGACTTATTGTCCTGTAAATGTGAGTCAAACCATTTTAGGATTTTCTGACTTCTAACAATAAAATAATGCTACACGTTCAGGCAAAAGTGCATTAAAATTCTGTTTTCCTCTGGACTCAATCCATATCAGATTGATCATCTCAGCTTTGTATCATGTCTAATCAAGACAATAGCTGAAAATAAATTGGCCATTTTTTTCAGAGGCTATCTTCATTCTTTGCAAACATAATAAAGCGCTACAACTCTGAGATCATAAATCTCAAAGTGAACAAATTTAATGAGCGAGTTTAAATTCACCTCAGTCCTTTGCTTGTTGAAAAATGAATATCCAAATGGAATAAGCTCATCGAGTATTCTTGGGTTCAGTCGGAAATACATTAAAAGTTTAAAGTTGTTTTGTTTCACCTACCGGTCACATCCTTATATTTGATGATCAAAGCTTAAATTGCAAACAACATGCTTGCTTGGCCCGGTAATAGCCTAGGTAATAATGTGAGAGGGCTATTTCTTATATTCCTTTCAGTCATGCTAATGGAACCATCTGGGCAAGGCACACAGTAAGAATGCACAACTCTAAACAGAGCAGTGCAATTTGAGATTCAGAGTGTGTCAGTGTAACCATGTTTTAAACATGCTGGAAACATTGAGACGACTGACTTATCCAGCGAAGATAGAAGAGAAGAGCTGAAGAGGTTTTTTTTCCCTTTTCATGTATAATCTGTGAAGCTGTCTGTCTGGAGCACTTTAGAATGAGAGACTGACAAGTTGGACTGTGTTAATGTTAGCTATGAACTGACATTAGAAATTCCACTTTAAGTAGCTACTCTCAATCTTCATCCAATGTTTCATAAATTAATGGATTGTAGCCTTTCACATCAAAGACTAAATGGCTAATACGCTGTGAAGTTATGTTACAAAGTCTTTGTCATTTTACTCTAAAACTGAGTGCATGGGCGAACACAGAAATATGCGTGTGCATTTTTATAAAGCATATGCATAAATAATGTTGAAACTGTGCACATGTGCACAAGATTCATTTCTACTTCTGTCATGAATATATTTTAATGCCTCCTTAATTAATCATTTCATCCATGAAGAATATAGAAATCTTAAATGTGATAGTTTCAGTTCTATAACTCCAAACAGAGCACACAAAAGGAAACAGAAACATGTTATAGAAGCACATGACTGCGTGAGCTCAGAGCAAAGGACCCTACAGAGACAGACTACAAAAGAACCAGCTATTCATTAAGTAAATAAAAACACCCCTGGTTGCCTTCTTTATGTTTGAGTTACTGGTAACATTACATAACAGCATTTTTACTGGGACATAAAACCTGTTCCACTTAAGGCCACCTAACTCCAAACTGTATGGGGCCACAAAATGACACCATGAAACCACAGGGATGAGATAGTCCTATAGAAAGTACAGTAATCATGGCTACATAGTCTTAACTGTTATCTGTTCTACTTTTAAGAGGCCTTTAATAATTTTGCCACAATTTGTAGTAATTGGACTTTCTTAGATTTTAAATCCTACAGAAGCCTGTAGAGATCAACATCCTCATACACACTTTGTCACATGCAGCACTTTAGCATCATTCAGAGGGTTATAAAAATCAGAAGCTTGCACAGAAGCTCCGGGATTACCAGGTATTGTTACATTAGCTATGCTAAATGAAGCCATTCTAAAGATCCAACGGCTTTGACATAGCAAACTTGGATGCAAATGTCTACACGCTGGTTCAGTAATCTACGGCATGGGAGTAGCGTCAGAATACAGAAGCATCTTGAAATGCAGGCTCCTCTTTGTTAGGCTTATACTATTGTAGACTTTGCCTGATGCTGGGGTGAGCTCATTGCAAGCTGTCACAGAAAGAATTTCACATTGGTAAACCCAGTGCTTAAAAGTGTGGACCCTTGACGCTTAGAGGTGATGTTTTAGACAATGATGTGCTTTAATTCCCTGTTTTGACCTGCTTCTTTGTTTTGTATTTGTGCTTCTATTTATTGAATGACCTCTGATGAGGCCTGTAAAATTTAGCTAATCAGCATTCCTTTCCTGCAGACAGCTTTTCTCCATAGTTATGTTTTTGGTTGCATGAAGGTCTGTCTGTATTAAAAGGAAATACCCAGAATTCTTAAATCTGAAGGTATTGAGACCTACATTAACAAATATCTATGTGTTGTTAATTGAACCCAGAATTTAATAAAAGTCCTAACACTGAATGCCATAATAAAAAAAAGAGAAAAAAAATCAAATGCCACTGAATATAAAACAGTTATGTTGAAAATGGGTAGTTATTTTTGTGGGTGAATTATGTTGTCCGGGTATGACTCAGTTTACCTGTGTAGCTGAATAATTTTCTCTGCCGTGACACATGCAGTTTAGGATAAAGACAGCAGCTCGAGGAGCCTACATTCAGCACTGCTATGCGCACAATTCACTTATGTATAATGGCAGAACATGGCCAATGATCTGATTCAGACGGGCTGAAGAATGCACAAGGTTTCCTTTAATATTCTTGGTTATGTGTTAGAAAGTGTCCACGTGTTTTTGTGTATAGTGGTAATTTATGCATAAGAGCTCAGGTCAATAAACAACAAATATTTGAAACATGGTGTTCATATGGGCCTGGAGAAAAATGACACATACCAGACTCATGTTATTGCAGTAGTTGAAGTGCTGTTCTGTCTTGGGAACTTCATAACTGTGAATGTCAAAGAAAAATTCAGCTCAGTGAAAAAAATTCACATGTACAAATAACTGGTCTGACAAGGAGATCAAAGACTAGTAAATGGCTGTCTTAAATGAGTTAATCCAGTTTTTTTATCAGACATAAGCTGAGGACATTGATTTTATTTTTTCAAATCATCATATAAAACAACTAAAATATAAATGGAAATATAAGTAAAAAAAATACTTTGATAAATATTTAAAAAATAAGTACATACTTTCCCGCAGTAACTACAAGAAAATAAATTGCATGTGTTTTCTTTTTACCTTTCAGTATTAAGGTGGCCAGCCTTGACTTGAAGAGCTTAACATTTCTTAGAATATTTTCATGCTTTCTATCATGTTCCTTCTTTGTTCTACCATATAATGAGGCGTTTCGAGCACAAACTTGCCTAAGAGAGCATCAAATTTGCAACAACCTCATTTGCATTACACGTGTTGGTAATTGAGTATGATGCTGTGTGTGCATCATCACTGTGGTTTGTGCTTTTTCTCTGCACAAGCCGCCCTTGAAGTTTCTTCCCTGTCTTTATAATCACATCCAAATCTACAACCAACTTTTTGTGTTGCAAAGCTCAGTGTGGGAAAAAAAGACTTCAGTGATTGTAAGTGTGACAAAAAGTCTCCAGAGATGACTTCCTGACACTGATGCTGGATACCCTTTACACTAATGAAGTGATTTGCTCTGGCTCGGTCTTTGCGACAGCAAAGATCCTACGAAAATCTTTCATTCTCCCAACAGGGCAAGCGCTTTACCTACGATTTTAAAGTAGTCTCGTTCAGGAGATTTGAAGTTTTCACCAAGCAGAGAGAATCAAAAACCGAGTTCAAGGCATGATGTTAACATAACAAAGGTGAAGAGGAAAAATAGGCGCTCCCCTTTTGTTCACCCAAAATGTAAGTTGACTCAACTCAACTTAAACTCTCATGAATATAATCTCTGAGGTAAGAGGCCTTTCCTTAATATTTCATCTTTAGCTTTTGTCACATTTCAAGGTATTTAAGCTTCAATTTGTGTAAGTGTGACTTTCTGTGCAAAGCTTCACAAACACATTTCAAGTAACAGCAGCAAACCTATTGTTGTCTGTAGCTCTTTATCATACGTGCCATACGGAGACTAGTATAGGGTAACACATTCTGGTCTTAGGAAAGCTTCAATCCAGCAAGTTTTCAATTTATTTCTGCTCCAATACAACTGACTAGAACTAATGAGTCACTGTGCAAAACCTGACAGGCTGTTAAAGTTAATTAATTTTGACACAATATCTGCAAATAGTCGTCCCAGTGTGTTTTGTTGATTTGTTTTTAGTTGTTTCATAACTAAATTTGAATACCTGATTCAGATTCCATGTCCATATTTTGCTTTACAGTCAGACCAAACATAGTTTACCCCTGAGGATGACTAGTTTTTATCTGACATACAGTAAATTCACACTGCTCCAAGTTAACCTCTTGTATTTAAATCATTTTCATAGTAAGTTAAATGCAAATCTTTACTCAACATTGCTTTATTTAGAATCAGTGCCGATGCTATTAAGTTGCATGTTGACCTTGCAGTGCTGGTATTCTTAATCATCTTCTTGCCATCAAATTCTTTTCATCTATTTCAAATTAAAATTGCTGTTAATTTTTAACAGAGGACATTTCTGTTTCTATTTAGTTTTTGATCGGGAATAGTTGGGTTTATTCTTTGAATATATGTTTTTCATAACCAAACAATAAGGAGAACACACTCAACAATAAGAAGATCATCACACACGTGCAATATAAGTATTATACCACTGTGAAACTTGAACCTTGATGTGCAATACAATACTTCTAAGTGCAATACATTCAAATTGTAAATATATGTATATATCTGTTTTTGTAGTACCTACCATATTTTTATTCTACTTTAAGTATTTTATTTCTATTCATTGCCCTTATTCTTAACATTTTTGATGTTCCTTTTTTTTCGAATGCAAATACCATAAAGAGTAGCACCCCCTAATCTCATTGTATGCTGTGGTTTACAATGACAATAAAGGCTTTCTGATTTCTGATTTCATCAAAATATATATTTTTTAAAATTGTGCACCATTTCAAATGAGTTTCACACTTACTCTTGGGCTGCACTGTTATTGGCCAGCTGTGACACAGTCACCCACAAAAACCTCTAAACTTTTAAATCATTTTTCAACACCTTGTAGACTATAGACAGTGTTTAATGTGTAGAGGAGGAGATTTGCCAACTGGAAGGGATCAAACCCAACTTCGTCCCATTCTTTTTACTACCGTGTTCTTAGGTCACACAGATTTCACTCAGTGTCACTGGTGCATGAATGTGCATTAATGTTTGGTGATAACTGAATCGGATTGAATAGTCACGTTTTCTCACTCTGCCCCAGGACAGCCTTGGCTACTCATGTATCTTACCACCACCAGTGTGTGAACGTGGAGTAAATGAATAATGGATTCAATGTAAAGGGATTTGCGTGATTGGAAAATCTAAAAGCACAATATAAAAATCAACACATACTATTATTTTTACATACTACAACATGTGAAAAAACACATATATAAATGTTTGAATGTAAAATATCAGTGATTTTTGCATTTTATGTGAAATATCACACTAATAACTGTAATTTGCCCTTTCCTATTTCTATACATTTATTTTTAAAATAATTTATAATTACTTTCTGTCAATAAATTCAGTATGTGCTTTATACTATTTAACACTTAATTAGCTAAATTTTTTGTTTGACTTTTTTCAAAATGTGTAATGGAGATTGAAGAGAACAGAGCATAAGCTAAAAACAAACTGTAACAAATATTTTAAACACTACTTTATAACATTACTGTAACTTCATTTTGGTATGTAGTATCCATTGTGCTGTGAGTTTGAACAGATTTTATAAATACAGTGGTGTTTGATAGGTGACAATCAAAACATAAGGCTTTGAATTACATGCCAGTAATTTAGAATGAGTTATCACACACTGGAGATGGAAATATATACCACTGCTGATAATTCACTTACCAGAATAGCTGTCAAGGCTGGATGAGTTATTTTATTCTGTTTTCATCTAAAAATAAACACTAAATGAGGCTTATGTAATTATAGTCATTTTCATGGTAAGAATGGGTTTCACAAGGTCAAAACATCATGCAGCTCTGTCATACATAAAGATTCAAGACAATAATAATTATCGGTGAATGAGATTTACCAGATGTTTTCATCACAGTTCTCCACACAGTGGCACTGCACATAAATCTGATCCCTCCACATATAATACATAGCATCTGTGTGCTTTCTTATATTGTTCATTTAACAATTAGTTTCAGGCTCATTTAAGCCTCCTCTTTGCAGAACAGATGGGTTTGTCTATACAAATGAACAGGAAAGTGAACACTTCAGTGCATCATCCCCACAGTGAAACACGGTAGCAGGAATATTCAAGTCCAGGAGTGTAGTAACCAAGGAGAACTCCATTTTCTGAGATAAGCTGCACCCTTTGGTTTGCATCCTTGGAGAGAAAGATTCAAACTTTAGCAGGATAATGAGCCAAAACGCACCTTGAAGTTCGGCAGCAGCTACAGTATCTGAAGACCAGACACAAACAAGAACTGCTGACTGTAAAAGACTTTTTTACACTTCACTCACTTCGACTCAAAACCTACTGGGTATTTTGGAAGCATTTTTTGAATGAAAGCACACCTGAATTCACTTAAAGAAAATTCTGTGTATGTTTTTCAAAGATTAAAGATGAATGTAGCTGCAAAATTAACCCAGTCATTGCCCCTGAGTTTTACACCACATCTCGATGTGTATATCGGAGACTTTGTTTTGTTTTGTTTTTTCAATAAAGATATTTTCAGTTAAGACTTGTATAATTGATTCTGCAGACCTGGACTAGACTGCAAAATGCACAAAACCCCACAGTTAAACACAATATGAGATTATAAGTTATTATAAAGTTACTGCACGCTTCATTGTTTTGTGGTGGAAAGCAGTTCATTAACTTTTTCTCAGTTAAATTTGCCTCCTATGAAACAGCAAAAAGAAATCAAGCCTGGAATCCATCAGAGCTGTGCTTGGCAGGATCTGGCTGTTCAATAATTACTCTTTATAATGAGTATTACTGTTGAACATTGAAGAGAAGATTACTGCTTTTTACAGGGCAACACAGAAATGTCAATCCCAGGCCTTTTCAAATGCCATTGGATGAAACACTTAATCAAGCTGTCATGATTTGGAAAATATGTTTTCTTTTTCCTTGGAAAAAAAAAGTGGGCCAGAGAATATCTATTATGTCCTTAATTGATTGCAAATTCATGGTCGGAGTCACATCTCAATCTTTCCATCTTTTTTTCCTCGCTCTGCTTTCTTTCTCCTGGCTTCTGTACAGTCAGTGGGTCATAAGTTAACATGTATTGGCTGAGGTGAGTTTTGTGGAGGGTGAAGTGCAATAATTTAATCATCAGACCAAGAAGGTTTGAAATAGGAGCCATGATTTTACAAGGACACTCAAAATGAGTTGTAGATTCAAAGGGTCCTTTGAAAAGGGTAAACAAAAGTCACCTTCACAGATAAATACATTTAAATATTTAATATCTGACAGCACAATGGTAAAGAAACTTTTCTGCAGTAAATGGGCATCTCAGTTTGCTAAAACATGTATTAGGTATGTATGTACATGAGGATATTTCAGCAATGTCCTCATTAATGGCTAGAATTATGGTTAGGCTGTAATTTTATCAGCAAGTTACATGATAGGAAATGTAAACCATGAAATACTGAAATGTATAATTTATTGGAATATCTATTTTAAAGTTTCAACCTTTTAAAAGCTACAGTGGCATCAGTCCAAATGAAAGGATTTTCATATTCATCCTGATTTATCGAGCATGAAACAATTTTATTTGTGCCACATGCCATGTTTATTTATTCTTCACTTGTAGCACACATCTTAGCAAAAAGTCTTTTCTTTATAATGTTTCCAAAACTATTCAATTAGATCTTGTGGTTTCAGAGATACTCATTTAATAATGGGTGTGCAATTTTTGAACAGAGGCCTAACTGAGCTCACAGGGTTATCATCTACATCAAAATATGTCATGTCTTGTGTAAGTTTTCACCTTCTTTGGAGTTCTCAGCATCCACAGACAAACATTCATTTCAACACATGTGGGGAGACATGAAGTCCTCCAAGCAAACCTAACAACACAGTGTTTGCGGCTCAGACTATTGATCAAATACTGGTTAAGCCGGGACGACTTGACTCACCAAAAACAACCAATTTCATAGTATGAGCACCAGAAATCTCACTCTCTGCCAGTGATCCCTCATTTTTAAAGCATTCAATTTAACAAGGGTATTGATCTCCTAACCATGGCAGAGCAAAGACCAGCAACAGGAAAACAAAACCAAAAGGCACCTATATTTCAGGCTCTTCTATACATGCTCCTGTGTAGCAGTAAAAACCTAAAACAGGTCATTGTTCAGCAATTGAGCACCCCTTAAAGGTATTCAGCACCCTATTACTAATTATTTGTGGATGAGTGCAAAGTACAAACAGTACATATGAGCAGCTGAAAACATATTTTTAAGTCTAAAATTATTGTATTGCTTGCAATAGTTAGTGACCTGAGATTGTCCTCCATTTCCTGTTCTCTTACTGAGGTTTGTACATATTGGTACAGAGACAACACAGGCAATCTTCTGTTCTCTATTCACCATATCTGCCTATTTCAATGAAGGGTTGCAGGAGCATTCTCCACAATTCCAGTTGTCATTCTATCACAGAGATGCAAAGGAATTTCACAACCACAAATTAACCCATAAAAACACAAGCATTAGCTGAATATGTGAACACATCCAACCAAACCATGGCTGAAACCAGTGACTCTATTTCTACAATGTTTGTGACAATGGTAACCACTACAAGCGGACATATTTTTCACAACTAAAAAAAAATCCTCTTAAGACTTGTTCAACAAATCAAACATAAAATATGTAGTTGACAAAATATAGTATATTTCAAAATATTGAATCTTTCATGTTCTCCTTTTAGATTGTTTCATGATGTTTTAGGGACACAATTTGATGCTGAAACATTCATCCATTCATTTTTTACCGCTTATTCCCTAACGGGGTCGCGTGGGGGGGCTGGAACCAATCCCAGCTGACATTGGGTGAGAGGCGGGGTACACCCTGAACAGGTCGCCAGTCCATCACAGGGCCAACACACATAGACACACAACCA
This sequence comes from Pseudomugil gertrudae, assembly GCA_037177535.1. Taxonomy (NCBI): domain Eukaryota; kingdom Metazoa; phylum Chordata; class Actinopteri; order Atheriniformes; family Pseudomugilidae; genus Pseudomugil; species Pseudomugil gertrudae. The sequence goes on from JBAMHV010000023.1 coordinate 10,064,067, forward strand.
GACTGATGCTGAAACAGTTTATGTAAACACATTTATTACTAAATAAACTAGAATAGATTAAATAGATTATTAAAATAGATTTTTAGTTTAGTGTAGAAACACAATTTTTTACTTTTATCTATATCATTATTCAAAAACTACTTACCTTAAGAAAAGGTTTATCAACTTTTCTGTTTACTTTTAAAAAAAGATTATTTTGGTTTTTTGTTAAGTGGTTTTATGTGTACCAGTAGTCATAATGAGGAGTTATTGTGGTACCTGCAGCAGATATCCAATGCACAGCTCAGGTAAATTGGTCTAGATTTGGTCCATGTCAGACGTCTAAACACAGCCCAAAAATTTTACATCTTTTTTGGGCAAAACAAATAGTTCAACAGACTGATCTGAAAGCAAACACAATGGAGTTTGGTGTTTGATGTGAAACTTGTCTTTCCATATGAAGAGAGAATAAAAGAGTAAAACATGTAGTTTTTTTTGTGTAGACTGGTTAGTCAGCTGTACAGCATCTATTCTTACTTACCATAAAAGCGGTAAAAGCTGCCCTGACCCAAAGCTGTTAGCTTTAAAATAATGTTACCTTTCATATAATCTACCAGATATTTTTTGTCAAAAAGTGGCTTACAAATCAGGAGCACGTCCCTGGGTAATGCAGGATTTAGGCTCTTGCCTAAAGACACATCTACATCTGAATTTAGGAAGCTGAGGATTAATCCAACATCTTTCAGATGGTCCACCTTACCTTCCTGCTCCCTATGATATAAACAAGCTTATGTTCATGTTTCTTGCACTGTTGGCATTTTTGGCTAATGAAACTCATTCTGGGATCACAAGGGAGAGAGAGAGAAGTGGGGGTGAAGGAAGGGGAAATGAGAACGAAGACAAGAAAGAAATGTGGAGTGTGCACTGATGGAGGAAATGAGCACAGGGAAGAAAGAAATAAAGAGAGGGTGAAAGACTGACAACAAAAAGCAATTATTTAATTGTAATCGTTTCAAGTCTTCTCACAAAACAAAGATCTGCACAAAAGGGTTAGACTCACTGGAATTTAGGTAAACTCTTCCTCAATAACTTTTTAACTTTGCACTTCCTAATCAAATGATCTATGCAGTTATAGTTTTCACTTGACAAAAATAAATGAATCAGTAAATATCATGTTTTAATTTTCACCAATAAATCATCTGTTTTTAGTGTAGGCCACATTATGAAGACATTGCCCCTCTTTACTTGTAAGTTAAAACAATTCCAAAATGTGAGAAAAGGTATTAAAAAATTGTAAAAATACAATAAACAAAAAAAGATGGAGGCTGCATTACTCTTGGCCATGCAGACTTGATTTATAAAGGCCGCAGTGTCAGAATAATCCTGAATTTATAACCGGTTATCTGATAAAAATTATTCAAGTCACTTAAGAAACATATTTTCAATTAATTTAATGATATTTTGAAGTATTAGGTTAGCTTGCGGACATGTAAAACTAGCAGAAAGTCTTGAACACACAGTCTACAGCGTCCAGTATAATGGATAAGAATTATACTGCCAGGTCCAACTGTAGTGTAGATCTAATCTATCTGAGTAAAGTCATTTAATCATTCATTTGGCTGATTAATCATTGTCGATGAGACGTTTTGTAAAATCCTAATTAGCTGAATGTGGTTCCAGGCATGGTCATGGCTGCACAGTTGCCTACCGACATGTATAATATTTCATGCACAAAGTCAAGGTGTCATCATGTCATTGTGTTTCATCAATTCATTAATTTTCTATATGCTGCCCAAGGCTTGACCTGTACATTTGTGCATATTGTTTAAAATAACATCAAGCACAGATTTTTATTAAACCCATATTCTCTTCGGTCATCCTTAATAGGTCTGTGTGCATGTTCATTTTACAACTTTTAAACCTATTCTCTTTTGCTAACACAGGGTTAAAAGCACTATTATCTTTGATATTTTTCTTTATGCAGTGATAATCAGCCACTGTCTTGAGAGCCAAGACAAAATTACAAAGTTAACCTGGGTAATAAACACATATTTTAGACAATTAGTAAACAAACTGAGAGATAATAAGAAAGCTCAGTCATGCAAATAGAAAAAGTCAGTGATTTAGTGATGGTTTTGTGCTGCGAAATGAATCATGGCTTCCATTTTCAGCTTGAGAAGGCAGATTGTTGGTCTGCAGGTGGATTTCAGAAGGACCGGAAACTTAAAATATGGCATCGTCTCAGATCAGTTGATGTTGCAGTCAGCTATTGCTTAAGATTATTGCCGAATTATTTTCAGCACATTGGGTCTACCTCACAAGTGTAAAGAAAGTGAGATAATTTGTTTTTAAACCAGAAGCATACCTCCATGTCTCATTGTATTGCATGGCCGAAAAACTACTTGAATATTTAAAAACTACAGAATAGACTTTCTATTCTGTACATTTCTCTCATATTGTATCTATACTACCTTGTTCCAGTTGAAGCGATAATTATTATTATTATTAAGTATTATTATTATTTTATTAAGTATTATTATAATTATTAATATTATTATTATAGAGTTTGTGTGGGCATTAACTGTGTTAATGTGCTACATGTTAACAATACAGTTGATAAAGTCAACTCATCAATTTTGAAACATTAGGTATTTGTCTTGTTAAAAAAATTAAGCAATTGTAAAACATGGCAGATATCGTACTTAATGGCAGATATCGTACCTAATGGCTAAAACATGTCAGCAAAACCCAAAATTTCTGGAAAAGAACATTTCGTTTTTGGCACATTTTAACTTGAATATTCTTGCATGCTTCCCCTCAGAAATATTCTACATCATTAAAATTGCATGCACAACCATTGTCAGCTCACCCCACATTTACAGAGTTTGATTTGGATTCAGGTCTCGGCTCTGGTTGGCCTTTTACAGAGCATTGATCTTCTTAAAGCCCTAGCCACATGTGAAGCAAATCATCCCGAACGCTTGATGGTGCCACCACTGCCCTTCACTGAGGAGTTGCTCTTTTAGTTATGTTTTTATCAAGCAAAAATCTCAAACTTAATTTAATTTATACATTAACATATTTTCTGCATGATTTTAAGAAACTGGATGCAACTTTTTTTTATTCTAAGTGTGCAGGAGCATGTTCTTAGATGTAATGGGGAACTGCAATCTGCATAGTCCTGTCTAAACATCTTGGATGTGTTCTTGATAGCATAGCCATTGTGCTCTATTTCTTGCATGTTTATAATTTTACTATACAAACACACCCTCAATTATATGTTACATAATTCTTTTCCACCATAGCAGTTGTTTTTTTTTTTTACTTCTGGCGAAATATTTATTAATTAACTCTTAACTTCTTGGCTGTTGTTAATTTTAAAGCAGAATACAGCATATAGATACAACATACAATACTTTTTCTTGCTGTATCTCAATTTTTTTTTAATTTCTCCTGATTTCATTAAGGTGATTTCACTCATGCATTATGTTGTTGAGGCACAAAACCCCTCCACTGAAAGAAGAATGTATTTTGCCAGTATAGCCCTGTGCTGACAAATGCCATGACCCTCAAAGTCCAGTGACCTGGCTTCAGGAATTAGGAACAAGGCCAGTCAATGATGTAGAGAACCAGGAGGTCTGCTGCAAAATGGTAGCGCCGCTTGCTGCTCTGCTGATGATGAGGACATAGCTCACCAGGAGGCTGATCCACAAGCTCCCCTCTGGCCGCTATGAGGAAACCCAATGGCAGACTGAGAGTCTGACAGCTCACTGAGACTCCCAGTCAACTGAGAGACAGATAGTGAAAACAAAGCGACATTTATAACATCATACTGTCCAAATAAATTATCCTCCACAGATTTGCCCAGTCTCCTGATTTGGAGGCATGTTTCTTGTCACGCTGTTGTCTCCCTGCAGTCTTCAATTAGCTTACTGGACAAACCTTGAGGGATGTGTTGTTCAGCTATATGTCAGATCTTGCTGGAACTTTGGCCCACCATAATGAGGAGCACACTCCATGTCTCCATTTCCTTTTTTTATTTTTTATCTCCAAGGAGCGCAACTATGGACACCTAGATTTGATTGCCCAAGACTGCACAAGAACAAACTGTATGTTCTTTGTCAGAACATACAGTCAGTGCAAAACATTACTGCCATGAAAAGAACCTAAAGGTAATTCTGATTTGTGCTCCTCGGCTTGGAATAACACGATTCTAGTATAATTAGATGCATTCTTAATTGCATGGAAACTATGGTAAATAGTGCATATTACCAATAAAGACTATGTTGACTTTTGATGGGTTTTTTTTATTGTTTTTTTTTTTTTTTTTTACCAATCGAATATAGAGTATATTTAAAGTATTGGGTAAAAATCAATGTAAAAGTTTGGCATGGAATAGTTTTCTATTTAGCTTTGAACATTTTATTGATTCAGATATACTGAACATATGCTACTTTTGAAAACTGAGGACATTTCAGAAAATATAGCCATTGTTAAATTAAATGAGTGTGCACAGCTGACAACTGTCATCCACAAAACATACTATGGACAGCAAGCAAAAATACCAAACAAGTTCAAAATTTGATATTTTTTTACACAAAAAAATAAACACATTCTGGGTTTTGATGCAACTTTAGAGGATGTCCCAAATAATTTGCTAAGGGACATACTTTACCTATAAAGGAATGGTTTTACTTTTTACAAAGCCTGAAGGTCCAACAAACATGCAGTAAGTTGGGTAAATGCATATGAATTTATTTTTCATGCTTGCCATATTTGCCCTCTGATAAAAGAGAACATTTTAACACAATTTTTCACATAAAAGCAGAACCTTGAAGGCCTTTTTTAAAATGATTATATTTGCAAAGACTCACAGGAGATGTTAAGAGCTCAGTTGTATACAATAAAAAGCTGCATTATATTTAGCCCTTGTTTTGGAAGTAGAATGCAGTTTTTGTACCACTAATAGTAATTTATGCCTAATTGCCTCTGTTCTTTAATGTAGAGTATATGGGAAAATCAAGGTGTACAAATCAAGATCCCATAAGAGATAAGTCCAATAAGCCTATTCCAGCAGTGTCAACATCTTCTGTTTGTTAACTACCAGATGTGAAGTGTTAATCTGTGCTGAGTTCTACGTGATTTAATCATTTACTGATTTGTCCAAGTAAACAGTGAGTGCTTATTAGTTTGCAATTGGTTTGAATAATTAAACAAAGTACACATGCTGAACAGCATGCCTTTCTTTGGCCTCAGCATGTGAAAACAAGTAAGTATATGTACGATAAAAAAACTCCAAGCACAGGAGCTGAATGAGTGACAAGCCTGCTTGTTTAATCTTGGAGTTGCTGTATACTGACTTTGACTCATTATTTCTGTTTACCCTGACAAAGGCATGAGCTGAAACAGAGCGCTATTTCAACATCACTCCTTTTTTAATCAGGTTGTATTATGTGGCTGAGGTTATTAAATATACACAATGGCTGTATGCTATTATAGAATGAAAAATACCATCCATCCATCCATCCATTTTCAACCGCTTGTTCCCAGAGCGGGGTCGCGGGGGGGCTGGAGCCTATCCCAGCT
>JBAMHV010000023.1:10069731-10092511 GCA_037177535.1 Pseudomugil gertrudae
GCTCACACCAGGAATCGAACCGGCAACCTTCTCGCTGTGAGGCCACAGTGCTAACCAGCTGCGCCACCGTGAAGCCCTGAAAAATACCAGTGACAGAAATAAAGCTCCTGACGAAGTAAGACATGATTAATCACAGAACCATTGAAAACAATTTTTTTTAAAGACATTAAGACATACCATTGATTTACAAAAAAACAAAAAAAATTGCCTATGGGTTGTAAGAAGTTAAATATTTTGAATGTCTAAATGCTGTCGGCTGTGTTCAGCAATGTTCAAATGTATGAAAGTATTTTATATAAACTGGGTTGCAGTATAAAACATAGAATAAAAAGAATAAACATATTTATTCTTTTTTGAATCTTAAATTTAACTGAAAATCAGATGTAAACAGCATATCAAATTAGTAGAAAATCAGAAAATTCTATTTATGTTATACATCATAGATAATAAGTTTCCCTCGTTCTTTAACATTTTATGTTGATGAAATGTTGAACTTAACAATTTGCCCTCACATTCTTTTCTAGGGGAATATTCATTGACATCACGACTCTGGGAGGATTTTGTTGTAGTCAGACATGTTACTGGCCTGCTAAAAATTATTTGGGAGATGCTCCAGGTAGTTTTAAGAATAAGAGACAGTATGACAACTTTTAGCTGACAACTGTGCAAGCAGCTATGGCAGGCATGGCAGAGCCAGAGTGAATATAACCCACACATCACCGTCAGCTTTAAGCTTAGTTTGCTGCTACTCTCCCACTTACTTCAGTCTTTGTGCCTTGTTATCATGCAGAGATGCTGTATCACAGACTTCATCTGAACCTTTTTCCTCTGTTGCAGTTGATATGCTTTTTACAAACTGCATACCAATGCATTGGCCTACAAAAATGCAACTATTCCACATTAACAATGAAATCTTTCTATAACTTGGTAGGCATTTAACATGCCACCACCTATGGTTTATGGCATCGTTGTACTCTATCTTTGTATTCTTATAAGCCAAAGAATATGTTAAAAAAAACTGCTATTATGGGTAGAAGTCAGTCACTGCTTGCTAAATTCATTTTAAAAAATGGTTGTATACTTTTTCATCAACTGGAATTTTTTTCACAGTTTCTTAACTTCGTATCTAATATGAGCGAAAGTGTCATATTGTTCCCAAGACACAAACAAGACCAGCCAGTTTTGGTGGTTTATTTATCAGCGCTAGATGGGCTTACTTCCTTCATTGTCTTGTACAGCCTCCAGTTAAATTGCATGGCGAAAAAAAAGCATTTAATCACTAACCACACTATTCCATTTAGAAACTTTTTGTATGTAATTAATTCTTAATTGAAAATATTATTTAAATATGTATTAAACATTATCGATTTCTCCGCCAAACTGCGTCATACCGGTGCACGCTGGATTATCTAAACAAACGCATCCAACAAACGTCATGCATATGACGTCAACGCGCTGCAATTCAAACTTCAGGAAATGAAAGTGTTGGTCTAACAACGGTCTTGTTGTGTCTCTACGCAAATAGGATAATTTCAGTGGATATCTTCAGAAGCCTTCACTTGTGAGTGTTATATATTTTGTTTTATCTGTGGCAGTAATTTTTTGTACTTTAATGGTACTTATATTGGAGTATGTTTGCTTCATTGCATTATGTTGAGCAGTTTTTGAGTAGCGGTGACAGGAAATTCATTGTTGCGCTAGTATCTGAGTTATCCGGTTTTCTTTTTCGTTGAATAAACACTTTATGTTGTATTTGTGTATATTAAACATTTATAAATATTAAGACTTTAACTCTGTGGAGTGGGGATTACTAGGGGTGATGGTGTGATTAAAAACTTGGGGAAATAAAGAGCTTGGTTAGATTTGGGGCGTGTTGTCTGTTCCCCCATCGAGACCAGTAACAGCACGTGCGGTCAGACATGGGCATTATTATGTTATTCAAACTGGTCCAGATTATCCTCTGCTAAATCAATATATAATCTGGCTTTCTTTTAAATGATCTGTCCCCTATAGACCACTCCATTTGATATTTTTTAGAACCAACAAAGAAACCAATGACGTCTAAAGGTGCCAAAGAGACCATTGTCTCCAAGTTGGGTTTCAAGTCCAGCAGCTCTGCCTCCAAGGCTGAGGCGGAGTTAGAGCGAGTCAGGAAGGAGAATGCTCACCTGAGGAGGAAGATTGATGATCTGGCCAAACGACACATCAAACCACCTGACTCAGACAAAAGCAAGCTGCTGGAGGTAAAAACCATGTTCCCAGCAACATCAGGGAATAGCAGTCCCCTATGACTGTTTTTGTGTGTTTTCATGTGCATTTTGTTTTATTTTGGGTTGTTTGGTTTTTTTGTTTTTGTTAGAGGATCCTTTCCCTAGAGACACTCCGAGAGAGGAACAATCAGCAGTTGCTGGTTAAAGAGCAGGAACTGGAAACTCTGAGACAGCAGCTGTCAGCTAAAGGAGGAGAGGTATGTACAGTGACACTTCACTGCAGAAATATATGGTTAAAATTTACATACATGGTCAGGTATCCATCAAGAAATCCCTGGTAAACGAGGGCACATCTAGCTCAACAAGGAGACGCTTGCATCATTTTCTTTGAGAGTACGTTTCAACGTGTGAGAATTTGTTGCACTCTTGGTATTTTGTTGGTGTATGTATTGCTGGCAGCAGACAACTGTCAGAGAAGAGGAGAGAATCTTACTAGAATCGCAATGAGCTGCCACAAACAGTTGGAGGGAAATGGCTTCTGTCCCGTTTTGACAGCAGCTCAGCAAAGCGAAGTTTAGACAACCAGTGAAACTGCATTCTAACACATGGTGTTATGTGCCGTTCACTTGACATTTATAAACTGTTTGTCGGTAGTGGGTGTGTGTACATATTAGCATTCATGACTTGTTACTGTTTGACACTGGTGTAAAAATTCATACAGCCTATTTGTGGCTGTTGCTTGTCCTTGTGTAATCTTTCTCCAATTCTTGCAAAAATGTCTCTTTAATTTAGTCTAGTCAGAATGGCAGCAGGCCAAACTTGTAGATGACATGCTGGCACATCGAATATCAGCAGTTTGCTTTGCCCAGACATTAATCACGCTTCCCTCTTCTGTATTAAGTTTCATCAACAGAGGTTTTAAGTGAGCACTGCTACCCGACTTCCAGCCGTGTAACGTCAATTATTTGATGAGGATAATAGTGTAGAAGACATGGAACAAGCTTTCTAAGCAAATTATCTTTGCTTAAACAAAGACAAAAAAAAGAGAGGAATCAGGTTAATATAGTTGTCACCAGTACATAATGTTATTGTGTATTTTAGGTAGTAGCATCACTGCAGGCCCAGCTGGAGCAACGGAGGAAAGACGCAGAGCAGAGAGACGCATTGTTCCAGAGCTTGTCACAGGAGACGGAGAATCTGAAAAACAAGCTGACCACTGTTTCTGCTCGATGCCAGTCCCTGGAAGCGCAGGTGGTGGTAGGTTGACCTTAAAGCCTTTGTACCTGTCAGGATGTTCTAATTAGTCTGGGAAAAACAGAGAAAAGTCTCTTCTTCTGCATGATCTGTGGCATTATTAGGAAGCAGCACACCTCTAGTGATACATTTGATTTTAAAATGTGTCTGGCTACACCCTTGTGCTGGTGCAGGTAATTAAAAATTTATCACGGTTACCCTCCCTTTTGGTTCCATTAGAATAACCCAGTGACGTCACAAGTAATTTTTTATTTCAAAATGTGCGAGAACAAGACAGATGGAGGTCAAACCTGAGAAGCTGCTCCCTCCTTTTTTTCTTTCTGTAAGAAAACAATGAGGAGCAAAGTGGGTTGTCATATCCCACATCTAACAGTGTACCCACCTTCCCCTCCCCTTTGTTGAAACAGGATTAAATCCTTCACTGGTTTTCTGTGCTCTGCTTTCCATCTTACATCCTCTTACAAATATTTCCCTTTCTGAAAGCGCTCCTCTTCTGCACTGCAATATGAAAATCATGTCTTTTCACATCAGAGAAATATAATGAAAAGCATAAGCACCTAAATCATGATTTATTTGATAGGTTTGTGCTCAGTAGACCTTGCTGCTTTTAATGTGGATTTTCATTAGGGTAATTTAAATCAGGTTTTAATTTTTTATATGTAGAGGTGCAGTTGCAGGTCTTCCTTTGCCCACATGGTGGCAGTGTTTAATCTATTTTCTTAAACGGCTGACATCACCTTCCTCTTTGAGCAGCCCAATCAATCTGTTCAATTAAACCTTAAATCTGCAGTATTACATCAATATAAAAATGTGAGTATGTGTTTTTCCATGCCCCATTTTTCCACATGTCATAACCAGCACAGTGCGACATTGCTTATTGTCATATTTTTTTGCATCAGATGTATAGAATAGAAGAATAGAATATAGTAACATCTTCATCAAAACAACAGTCATGAGAGCCTTTGCTACAACTTCTCTCCTAACTGTAAAATGCACCTTCCTGTAATTGTTAGAAAAATCATCACTGGAATTTTAGAGAGGCTTGAAAAGCTTGATTTTTTTTTTTTTATTATTATTCCATTTTTTTAGAGAAAATATATTTATTATGGCCCCATTTATTGGTTTAGTTTGAGGTGATATAGTGAGGTCAGGAATAAGTTTTCATTTATTTATATTTTACTTTATTATAGCTTTATCCTGAAATTACTGCTGTTTTTAATTATTAGTCCAATTAACAAAACAGGCTTATTAGTCACACTTTTGTGTTTATGCAAATCTCTTTAGTTGCCTTGCTCTCATTATGGATGCATTTCTCCCATCAGTGGAGGCTAGAACTTAAAGAAAATCGCAGTGTGACTAAATTACAGCTGTTTTTTTAAAAGCAAATATTTTAGTCGCTGTCTTAGAATATTAATGTTCTTGGTTTATTTACTTGACAACACAAGGATTGGACTTTGTCCATTTTATTTAAATATATGCAATGCATAACATGTGGCTTAATTACATTGAGTTTGTCCCTCAGATATCAGCTGGTAATATTTGGCCCCTTTTTTCTTCCGGACCTCTTTCATACATAGCAGTGACAGAAACCACAGTATGCAAACAATATTTCTAAAACTGAGTTTGGAGGGAAAACTTCAGGTGGCTTATAATGTTGGGTCCAGTTCCAGAAAGCATGTTAACTCTGGGTTTTCTATTCCAGAAAGAGAGGTAAGATCTTCTCCAAGTCTGTTCCCATGGTAACGGACTCCATAAAGTCAACCTCGCTAGCAGGTTTACCATAAAGAAACCCAGAGTATGTTGTTAGGCATGAGTTGTTTGTACCAACACCATTCTAAATATTTAGACATGCAGACTTGAAGGAAGATGTAGCAGAACTGTGTATTGAACAATAGTCCTCCTGGGATAAATGGTGTTGAACTGTCTCCAGGGTTTGTGCCATGGGTCAGGTGGCCAAGCCTTTGAAAAGCTCTGCATAGATTGATCGCTTGCTCCAGTGTGTTTGTCTTGAATTATTCAAAATAAGTTTGAATAATTCAACTCTGTGTGACTCTGAGCCTGTGGCAGACCTGTAGTTGTGTGTGATTGTTGAGATTTTCTGATGGAAACTCAACAGATATGAACAAAGTACCTTGAATTGTATGGGTACATTATTGACTCCCTTTTGTTTATGAATGAACGTTAAAAGCTGCATTTTTCTCAGAGGTGCATTATTAGCAAGAAGGCAGAAATAATAAATAATTCAAAAGGAATTCAGTTTCCTCTTTATTTTGAAGCCTTTGTAACAATGTGTAAGATAAATGTAAACTGGGATCAGATACAGGTGTTAATACTAGTTCTAAATTTCAACACTTTTCTCCTCCTCAGAACAAACAAGTACCTCCTGCAGACTTGGCATTGGTGCAAGATCAGCTGAAAGATGTAAGTCCAGCTTTAATTTGAATGTGTTTTTCATTCATCTGCAGATATTGATAAGATATGAGATTTTTTCCTTTCTACCTTTTTTCACAAACTAACATGATTTACTGAAGTATTCAGGAAAAGCCTGTGACATTCTCAAAATAAAACAGACTCTGCAGCAGCTTTTTTTCTTCCAGTAATTTAGAACTGTTCAAACACATCATTTAAAGGGCATAGAGTAACCCACGATTCCCAGTCCACCCCTCTCCTCCTCATGTTCTGCTTGATAACACTGGTAACATGTTAGTACAGCACAAAAGTGTAAATACCTTGACAGCTAATGTTGGTAGCAATCCCATTTCCGAACTAATATGAATGCAGCATGATTTGAAGTTGGATAGATCCAGAAGGAAGTGGCTGGACAACTTTTTAAAGGGATGCTCCATTGATTTTCAGTTATGAGTGACTAAAGCATAGCAGGGTTGTGTTTTTTGAGTTTGTGAATCTCACCTACAGGCTCTTGAAAAGAACCAGCAGTGGCTTGTCTATGACAAGCAGAGAGAGGCCTACGTCCAGTCCATTGTTGCCCGCACGCTGGATCTGGAACAGCAGCTGGCTCAGGCACAGCAGCAGCAAACCAAAGCAGAAGCTAGTTCAGGGGGTAAGATTCCCTAACTTTCTTATATTAGTAATATAAGAGCTTTTGGTTGAAGGAAAAATAAATTAGATCAGCTTTACTATGTGTGCAGGAAGCATGAAATGCAAAGATGGAAGTTGGAAAAAGATGTGTTCTGATTAAAATATGTTTAGCCAAGCTGCTAATAAAATAAACATTTATTTACAACATGCTTTTATCCAAAGCAACTTACCTGTGATGAATACACAGGCAATATGAGGTTCAATGTTTTTCAGCATATAAATGGGGGAAGTTGGGACTAAAACCAACAATTGTAACTGTATTTTCTGACCTATGGCCACCTCAAGTTGCTTGTTTAGTAGTATTGCAGAACAATTAGCTGCATCAGGGGTGAACGCAAGTTTTCCTGTGATTACTAAATCCAATGTCTTTGGTTCGATTACTGATGCTTCCTATCTCAGCTCCAACCAACTCTCCAGATCCTGGAAAGGTATCTGAACCAAAAAGCCACTATGACCAGCTGCTTTCAGGAGTGCAGAAAGACCTGGAGAGCCAAAAAGATCTTACTGCCAAAGCCCAGCTGGAGCTAAATGTGCAGAGGGAACAGGTAAATGAGAGAAAGAAAAGACTAATTGGTTTTACTCATTTTGACTTCACTCTTTCATGTGTTATTGATTGTTATTGTGTATAAGAATTTGTGTTATCTAATGTGTTGTAATGATTCTGATATAGTGCATGTTGTGGCTAGGGATGCATACATTAGTTAGAAACCTTGTCCTTAGTCTCCCTCTAAAAGTGTGAACCATTTCATTGACATTCCTTCTGTTCAAAAGATTGGTTCAGTACTGAATCAGTATGCAGCTGAATAACCGCAGTCCTTGGATTCAGACATCTTTATAATTGATCTGCAGAGCTCGATTGAAGAACTGAAGTATAAACACTTTTGCTATTTTATTTTCATCGGCTGTACAGACCTTGAAAGCTCAGGCTGAGCTTCGGTGTCAGACGGAACAGGTCACCAGAATCCAGCAGGAGATGTTGGTGCTGCAGAGGAAGCACGAGGACAAGTGCCACGAGTTGTCAGCCTTTCTGAGGAAGTACGAACAGAAGAGCAAAGAGCTGGAGGAGGCCAAGATGGAGCTGCAGGCAGAGCGAGTTGGCAACAGGTAAAAGAACTGAACTCATGACTTTAAGATCAAGTCTCAGTTTATCTATAAATATGACTTGTGCAAAGAAACTTTAGACTTGTGTGATTTATCCTCATGAAATTCTCGTGTATTTCTATTTAGTATTAGATGCATAAACCGTAACTTCTTCATTTTTATATGGATTGTGTAAACATACAGGCATGCAGCTAATGAGGAAAGAAAAGCATCGTCTGGGCGGACGGACAGAATGAAAGCAGAATTGGAGAGTATGAACACCAGATTGGAAGATGAGAGGAAGAGATCTGCTGAGCTTCTGTTGCAGGTGACATTCCTGTCTTCTGTTTGCATTTAGCTACCCTTCACTAATATGCTTTGAAAGTTATTTACTCATCATGCACAGAAGTCTGCCAATAAAAAAGCCTCATAATCAGTTATTTATATTGGATTGAAAAAAAAGTGTCTAGGATAAAATATTATTCCAGATTTATTAGAGCAAAAACATAGATGTGAAAATTGCATTTGTGTTTCACTTTTTAAAAAGGATTTAAGATATAAATTGCCTTAATCATCTTGCTTCACAGGTAAATATGCTGCAGAAGTCTCTTCTGAGCCAAAATGAAGAGCAGAGGAGGATTGCAGCTCTGGAACAGCAGGTTAGACTCCATTTTTATATGGAACTCGCTGTTGTGGCATTTCTTTTTAATGATTCCTGATTGTGAAATGTTCCCATTTGTGCCCTCTCCTCAGATCCAACTGTCTGCCAAAGACTTTGAGAATGAAAAAATCGATCGTCAGAGCATGCAGCTGCAACTACACAAGGTGCTGAAGGAGCTCCGCAAAGCCCGCGATCAGATTGCTAAGCTGGAATCTGCAGTAAGTGCTTTGTCTCACATCAATAAGTTATGGTTTAGAGTGGCAAACAATTGCTTCTGCTTGACGGTATAGAACAGTCGGTGTCTTTTAAAAAACCTGGAGTGCTTTGAACTACCAGAATTCAGTGTTATCTTTTGTATTGCAGAAGCAAGCAAGTGCACGCTTTTCAGAGCCTAGCTCCTATAATACATTGGAGTTTGAGCACCTTACAACTGATGACCATCATGGCCCCACATCGCCATCTAAAGTCATCAGCCTGTTGGATGAAAGTTTCTTGGAATGCCCAAAATGCCATGCTCCTTATCCGACAAGTCGCCACAGGGAGCTCCTGGCCCACATTGACTACTGCCTGGCCTGATCTGGTGCTAATCAGAGATTGGCAACCTAGTTGTAGGCTTTTTGTCATCACTCCAAAAAAAGCCTCAAACAAAGTGGTATTAAAAGCCATTTACATTTTATAGTTTTTCCTTTTTAGATTAAAGGAAATTCAGACATTCTTAAAACACCATGTTCTCCATTGTAGCTGTTTTTGTAAAGCATCATTATTACACTTTCCTGATGCATGTCTGTTTCCAGTTAAAGTCACCAGACATGCATCTTCATTATACAATTTGCAGCTCTTTGTGTGTTGTGTATGTAAGTCGTGTGCATTTGATCAAAGTATTTATTTTTGAATTTTTAAATGAGCTACTCTATTTTTTTGTTTTCCCTCCTATTTTTTAGAGTTTTATTTTCCTTTCGTAAATTATCTTTCTGTTCAATGCTCTGCATGTACGGTGGCATTTGTATTGGTATAATCATGGGATGTTCCTTATTTTATTTAATATGAAAGTTTACACTCCTCCATCATTGTTTAATTCATTAAAACTCCTGTAAACACAACAAATGTAAACATCTAGTGTCAGTAACCTCACTGTTGACAATATTCTATAACATTTTCCTCATGTGTGTATTGTTTTATAGAAAAAGCAGCAGTGGTAAATGACTGTTTTTAGCTATATTGATGTGAATGATAAATTGGATTAATATTTCAGTGCTTGAACACTCTTTCAGTTACATTGAAAGGCACTCCTGTTTGTTGACAACTATTAACCATCTGTTGTCTATTAGTGTGGTTGTAGTACGTCAGTGTTCTTCTGTCTACCATGTTGAACACAGTGGATAAACTTTGCTAAACCATGTGACTGTGACTAAGATCTTCTACTTGTATTTTTTTTTGCTTAACCAGACTTCAGACATGCACCAGTCAAGAGCTTAAATGGTCACATGTGGCAGGTAGTTTTGTGTATTCTTCCCATCCATCTCCACCTTGACTTTTTGAGCCTGCAGTCCTGTAAGGCTGGAATGAGATTGCACGAGTTAATTCCTTGTGCTAAACTATTTACAGCAGGGATTACCTGATGTCTTCTTCGTTAGAGAAAGGGGTTAAGGTGTCTTTATTCCTGCAACTTTGGCAATGTTGCAAGGTAGACTTAAGACGAGCAAGAACTGGTGTACGTCTCACCTTTTTGTTTACCATTTTACCTTGTGTTGTGTGCATTTGAAATAAGTGCCATCAGAGAGTCATTTTGAATATCTTTTCATTTTTCTTTGTTTTATTCCAATCATGTGTTTCGAAGCTGTTTTGCTGTGCTGTGTACTGTACAAAATGTGTGCAATAAAGAGGTAGATCTCCTTGCAGCGCAAAACTTTTTGTTTATTTTGTCATATCACTGTTTTTCAAGGCTAATTGTTTTTTTTAGTGGAGCTTTGAGCTAATTTCAGCATACTAACATGCTGTTGTTCAGCAGGTCTAATGGGTGTTTATCTTCTTAGTTGGAATGGGATCATTTGCTAATTAGGCCTACACACACACACACACACTGACTGAGGCGTATGAGAAAGTAATCTAGCTGGTATTAAGTAATGTAACGGGCAAATAAAAGTTTCAGTAGGATAGTGGTGCCATAGGATGCATAAGCCTGACTTTGAGTGTATGAAAATGTGGATGCCCTAAAAAATCAAATCAGCAGATTTTTTTTTTTTTTTACATTAAACCATTAAAAATACTCAAAGCGGCATCACAGACACTGAGAGGATTAACTCTAGGTGTGCTGACAGTTTGAAAGCAATAGACCGAAAAGCTGCCGGTACATTTTACTTAGTAAAATCCCTCTGCAAGTTACTAAAATATTCTAAGTGGGGATAAGTGACGAAGCTATCAACTACAGACCAGCCATGTCATCTATAGAGCTGTGTATTGCTGTCACTCAGTGAAATATTAACCTGGCACATAGGTCATCCCATATTCTCTTTTTTTCCCTTAAATTTCTGGATTTTAGACTCTTCTCATGTGTGAATCCAAAACCAACTATGTTTAGTTTGCTGTGAATGCTGATCATTGAAAACATTGTCCAGTATTGAACCAGTGTGGTTTGAATGTTTTATTTCAAAAACTGAATCATGATGCATACATACCATAAATCAAGAAACAACAGCACTACTACTGTTTGTTTACATCCAACACCAAAGATGTGTAATATTAAGATTTATTAATATTATGTACTACAAGATACTACATGTTGTTCAGTAAAGAAACCAGGCCACTAATGTTAGACATGTTTTTTTTCTTTTGTTGTCCAACAGTTAGAATTTGTATCTGAACAGGTTGGATTTTCTCAGACGTTTCAGCAGCTGTTTATTTGTGACATTATCCTTTTGATGTCTTTCAAGGATTTGAATCTAATTTCCATGTGGAAGGTGCTCCCATTGCTGTAAAAAAAAACCCAAACATGCAGCAGATCCACATGACAAGGATTTGTTTGACAGTGATGATCAAAAACCATCAGATGTGTTCATGTGACTGCTAATCTCTCAGTTTTGTTTGATTTTTAATCAAAAGTAATCTACTTGTTTTTTCCTCTTAAGACAAAAAGAGGCAGCAGAGGTCAGGAAGAGGTGGGATTCAATCTGAGACCAGCAGAGGGGAATAGTCTTTGGCATGCAAACTTCAGGATTGCTCTGGTTCAACAACTGGGTTGTTCTCGCAGAAACCTGCAAAGAATATGAACATGTTTACTGAAAAGAGCATCACACATTCACTGATAATGCATTGTCCTAAAGGAGATAAAAGTATGACTAACCACAAGCAAAAAAAATAGGATTTTAGAACTCAAGTTGGACAGCAATTGCAAAATATGTACACAGCTTAAGTTATTCATTTACTTGCTCTTTCATCTTTTTGAATACACAGATTTAGCAAATAGACCAGGATCAATAAAGGACAGTGTAACCTTTAAGTACTCAGTAGAAGTTAACTTACCAGTGTGCGCAACACGTCTGTATTTGCCTAACAGACAAAGGTCGGTCTTTTTCTGGGTGATGATGATCTGGTCTTCTGGCCTCAGACCAGTCAGATGTCGGGAGAACACGAAGGAGTAGCTGTCTAAGCAAGTGCCATCAGCATCTTTTGCTCTGCAGGAGTAGTGGATGGCGTAGTTGTCATAGTCAGTGTCAATAACCCAATGTTCATCATCTGAAAGAAAGAAGAGAGGGAGAGAAGTTAGTTTGTAACCAAACAATCTTTCTTTAAATTTATGAACAAGTGAACCTGAGAAAATAATAATCAGTATTTGTATTTGTAGGTATATTAAGGGACTTTTGATTCATGTACAGTAGGTGATGATAAGGTAGCTCATTGTATAAATAATTCTGTTAAAATAGAGGTCAATTTTGTTTCCTGTAAATTATTTGTACTATCTTAAAGCAACAGTGAAAATAAAACGTATGTAATCTGCGACTCATTATCCGTATTGTTCCAGTAAATTTCAAGTATACTTAGCCTCAATGTGTCAAAGCTTACAATCAGATTTATGTGCACATCTTTCCCTGTAATCAACTTGTTCATTTCAACACAGGCCTCAGAAGAGAAAAGCATCCAGCTGAGGTTAGGTTATGTCATATCAGCACTTAGCCTGAGGCCAACAAACAGTCAAGTGGGATATAAGAAAGAAGTTTTGCTTACTTCCAGTCTGTAGGTATGAAGCAGCTCCCCAGTACTTCATTCTAAATTTGGCAGGGTTATCAGTGTCCTCAAATGTGGCAAACATGTGTGCGCACATTTCCCAGTTGCTAAGGGCAAAAGAAAGACATTACAAAATTGCAAGTCAAATAACTGACCAGCATTTTATGTAGTACAGGAGTGGGACTCCTTCAAAGCCTCCATAGGACCAAACGACACCTACTTCAGGATGATAACTCTGCCCTTAGCAGTGGCGGTCATTTTTCCATCCTCCTCCACAACAAATTGGGCTACGACGTTGTCAAGTAAGAACAAGCCCTCGGGGTCCTTCTTTCCAACAGCGTACCAGGTTCCTGCATACTATGAGGAAAAAAAACACATAAGCTAATATCATGATGCTCTTAATTAAATGTGAAAAATATCATTTAAAAATCATTAAAACTAAGATACACTTTGTTTTTCATTATTATCACACTCATTACAAGCCATAAAACTCATAACAGGATGAAAAAGGTCTCTAAACACTGGCAACTCACTCTGGTTCTGTCAAAGTCCTGCTTGACCTGGAAGTTGTCTACCTGACAGTCCTGTGCCCAGGACGAAGCCAGTAAACAGAGGGCTACAACGTACCGCAGCATTCTGCCTCAGGAAGGCACGAACAAAAAGAAAGGAAGGATAAAGAAAACATTTAGTGCAGGCAGTTTTAGAAAAAGAAAGAATAACAGCAAAAACAAAGAGACAAGACAATTAGTCAGTCATTTCAATTCACGTCTTTAAATATAGTTAAGTTTGATCAATGTTTTTTACATAATATTTTACACTAAGTGATGTGTGAGAAAAAGTAAAGAGAATTAGAAAAAGTAAAAAATGTTTCTTTAAATTTTTTAAATGTAAAAGAGAAAACCCAATTCACTGTCTGTGCATACCTTGTTACGAGAAGGAGCCTGCCTACAGAGATCCGCACTGTACGGGGAGGGTCTGGCCTTATATACAGCTGGCCAGTATTGCATAATAACTTTGGGGGACCTGAACCTCCCCTGCTCTCTCCACAGTTAGCCCGCCCTGCATCACACAAGCATTTACGTAACTGCCAGTTCTAGTCCTATTGATTAGTGTGTTCTGTGACATTTTAGTTGACCAGCTCTTTGTATATTCCCATAAGTGGGTTTTTTCTATCACTGCTGAGTCTTTCTTAGTCCCAAGGAACCACAAGCAAAGTCAAAAGGACATTTTGAGAACTTGAGAGTGGTTTTCTTAGACAGTGGTGTCACACAAAACTATAAACATGCATAATGATTATGTGTTTATGGACTGAGCCCCAGTTTTAGTGAAAACCTCACTGTTTTACGTTTCTCTGTTGATTTATCTTAGAAATGTCACAGCAGTTTTGAATAACTCCTGTAATCATCAATATGATTACATCAGTGCTATTTTATCTCCCTGCATAGTGTTTGCATTAAAGAGCAGAGTCCACCTCCTGCTGATGTAATGTCATTTATTCAAGAACATCAGTATTTCCCATTTAAAGATGACCCATTGTCCCAAATCTACAGCCAAACAGCTTTCTCTTGTCTTCTGTGTTTGGTGTTTACAGAGCTAAATGCTCACCAGTATGAGCAAAGTATAAGAAATACCTTCTGCTTTCCAATTTAAATTTGTTTTTCATATGCCTTAAATCTTCTGTGGCAGATTCTTTTTATATTGATGCTGTTCTTTTGCAATGGGATCATATAACAAGTCTTCTGGGAGATAAAGCAGCATAACAGAGCCAAACATCTGCAGCTTACATAACCAAACTCTTGTCCAGTAAAAAAAGAAAAGAAAAACAGCATTTTTACTCCTGAGCATAAATAACAGGAGTTGGAATTTAGCCAGAGGCAGTGAAACGTTTCACAATCTTGAAAACAGGCAAGACATTCTGATGCTTTACTGCCAGGTTTGTCTGTGCATTTAACATTTTAGGCAGTTTATTGGCAGCAAGAGGTCGTTTGTGTGACACTTGAGTTATTTAAGATCCCCTGTTATGGAGATTAAATAAAACACCCCATGGCTAAATGCAGCTGTATCAACTAAAACTTGCAGTTACCTTTGACCTAAGATAAATGAATACAATTGTTATGAACCTCCTGTAAATAAATAACCAATTCCATTAAGAAAAAAAAGTATGTTTTGGTCTGTTTTTCCTTTTCTGTGCAAATTCTATAAGGAAAGTCTTTTTTTATTTTTACCAGCAACTAACCAGACTGTGCATCTTGGTTAAATATGGCCACCTATCTATGCAAAGAGTGTTCTCCTCAGGTACCAAAAAACCCAATAATTGGCTATTTTCCAGTCCCCAAGAATTCCCAGGAAAAACTGTGATTATTCCATTAATGTACAAGTGGGCTTCTTCCACACAGAGAGCATTGATGATTTTTGCTCTACGAGTGATCAGTGTTGCTGAATTTTACTTCACAGTGATAACAACAATGATTATATAATTTGGGCAGTAGCCAGTATTGGTTTGGTGGGGAAGTTATTTTAAGCCAGGGAAGATCCTATCTCTGGACTGCTAAAGTTGTTTAAACAAAGAATAGCGCATGTGCATCAACAAGGAGCTGGAACTGCTGGTTTGAGTTAGTCGCTGACTTGGAAATTGGAAGCCATTTCCTGTTAAGGGCTTATTCTGCCAGGAAATAACAGATGAAAAGCTTAAAATGAAGAAAAATTACTCAGAAAAGATGCCTGAGGTGATTGCTGTTCATATTCAATTCCATAGGAAAAAAATATTGACTGAATTTGTATCTAGGTTACTCCTTACCACAAAGATGCATTATTTAGGTGGGATATGAGAGTTAACAAAGGGATATAAAATAGTCATCCCTCCATTTTTTGTATTTGTTTATGCCAATGCAGGCTTTATGCAATTAGTCATGAAATGATTTAATAGTGTTAAGAGATGGGATATAATAATAACAAATAAAAGCAAAGAAAATGAAATGCATAAAATAAATCAATAAGATTTTTAAAAAGTTTCAGCTTGAACATCCACTCAAAAAAATCTTGAAATGATTGTCAGGGCATGCAAAAGCGCCTTTTCGGAAGCATTCCCACCCATGTAATGTTGCTTTATCTGTCTTCCAGTATAGGTGGCTTGCTTCTGCAGCATAAAGGAGAACATGGAGAGCTTTTATAACTGTGTGTCTGTGGGGTTTGTTTGACTACAATCCGCCCATGCTGGAAAAAGACACTAAGCCTCCAAAGGCCCCATATAGAGAGATAGGCTACTGGTTGGACCTAATTACATTTTAGCCATCTAAACTAAAGTACGTTGCTCTCTTAACCCCTCCATCATTAATATGCTATCATTACTGATAACATCCCGCCACTATAAAGCCCAAATGTGCCACCACCACACATCTGATCTGTCAACAGGTAAGGTTTCCCTCAGTTGAATCGGGCTGCCTCATGCACAACGATCAGCGTTGGGATTTGCAGGTTAAGGATGCTTAAAGAAGGGGTTTTAATGTCATGACGTCACATTAATTAGGAGCCACTTTGATCCTTTCAGCCTCTAAGCTCCACTCTGCCCTGTTCTTTCTGCCGGTGGACACGGGATGTGTCTGTAGAGGAGGATGCACATCCGTTCAAAGGGACGCTGCTGATCCATCCAACCCTGAAGGCCAGAACACGGCTCACATCTCCGTTTTAACATTTCCCTGCAGGTGATGCTTTGGTGAGAAAAAACACACAGAGAGGACACAGTTTGCGGTCAAAATGGCAGATAAGGATAGCGTGGAGAAATACCTGGAGAACAACCCGCAATTCGCCAAAGAATACTTCGATAAGAATGTGCGCGCGGAAGCTCTGACCGCCGCTTTCGCTACCACCCTTGACATTAAAGACACCGCTTCCTTTAAGGATGTTAACACTTTGCAGGAAGCCACTATCATCTTTGAATTGGTCCAGGAGTTGCAGAAACCGGGGGAAATGGAGAAGAGTCTCCACAAAGTGTTGCAGAGAGTCGCTCTGATCCTCCAGGCTGACAGGGTCAGCTTCTATCTGTGCCGCTCAAGAAACGGGACACCAGAGCTCGCGACTTGCCTCTTCGATGTTACTCCAACATCCAAATATGAGACGAACCTGATCAATCCGCAGGGGGAAATTGTCTACCCCATTGAAATGGGCATTGTGGGTCACACAGCAAACAGCAGAAAGCCGCAAAATGTTCCGGACGTCACAAAGGTGAGAAAGTTTGAAGTTCCCGCGCTTTTTAAAAACTTGACAAAGAGGAAAAAAAGGCTAAATAAATGCAGAAAGTTGCCTCGTGGGTTCAGACTGCACTAGTTATCATAAGGTTTAGCTTCAATTGTGCAGAAAACGTTTTAAACAAGTTTATGGGATGTGAAACTTATAGTAAAGTTATTCTCATTATTTATTAGTTCCTGTGGTGTTAGCTGGAGATTTCAGTGATGAAGTATATATTAAATATAGACGAGGTTTCAGCTACATAAAAAAATCATATTGAACTAATGAAAAGGAAATGACCAGTAAAAGAGTGGTTTTATAGGTTTTGTGGGTTCACTGGGCTTAAACATTGTACTTTTTTGATCCAGAATTCAAAGTTCAGCGACTTTGTGGACAAACAGACTGGATACAAGACCAAGTGTATACTCACCTATCCTCTGGTGGCTGACAAGGAGTGTATTGGTGTTGTAATGGCACTTAACAAAATAGGAGCGGATTCCTTCTCTGCAGAGGATGAGAAGGTAAGAATAGACACCTAAACTCATACAGAACATTCATGCTTATCCGTTGTGGCCTTGGAGCTCACGCTGCTGTGTTTTGTACACATTGCTGGTAATAATCGGATTGTCTGACAATCAGAGATGCAGGAATTCTAACTGCATTAACAAACCCTCTAAAGTCAAACACACACTGCACTTTATAGGAATTCAACTTGCCACGTGATTTCTTGCCTGGCTGCTAGTATAAAAAGCTCTTTTAAAATGTTCTGTTAAATAGAGATCATTACTGTGATTACATCTAAGGCCTAAAACACTCCCATTATGTCAGAGGGCGCCAATCACACCCATCTGGCTTTGGGCATTCAACCTGAAAAAAGGCACAATACTTTAACTGGAAATATGTTATTTGTGCAGTGTGTATCAAAGCACATTCACTGCTGCCTCTGAAGTCATAAACACAAACTGAGGCACAGTCCCATCAAGAAGAAAATGAGTCAGATGGAAATTATGCTTCAAGCTGATTCTCTGAAAGAGATTCAAGGTGAGGGCCAGCAGTGACTTTAACTGCTTAGCTACTAAAAAATGTTTATGTTGGGTGACAATGTTTCAGATTTCAGTATTAAAGAGGAGACATAATTCACAAATGGTATAATGATCTCAACGATTGTGGAATTTTATCACCCTGGAAAGACCCATATGTATAAGTGCATCTATGTAAAGATTATTCAGATACTTAAACCAAAGTCAGCCATTCTGATGCCAGTATTTTAATTTTCTTTACAATCTAGATGTTTATATGTTTAGACAGAGGTTGAATACCTAGAGCAGCCACTGTAATATTCCTATGCTGCTCCCAAACCAGCATTTTTTCTTGAGGAAATATATCCAAATGGTATTGTGCTTAGAAATGTCCTAATGCTT
Organism: Pseudomugil gertrudae; assembly: GCA_037177535.1. Lineage (NCBI taxonomy): Eukaryota > Metazoa > Chordata > Actinopteri > Atheriniformes > Pseudomugilidae > Pseudomugil > Pseudomugil gertrudae. The sequence goes on from JBAMHV010000023.1 coordinate 10,087,902, forward strand.
CTTTAATCCACTGCTGTGTTTAAAAAAAACCTTCTAATCTGTTTTGGTCTGTAGCTCTTCCACAAATACATGACCTTTGCTCAAGTCATCGCCCTGCAGCATCACACAGCCTACATGCACAACGTGGAGTCTAGGAGGAGTCAGGTAAACTCATCTACAACTATTTCTATAATACAATTTAGAAAGTGAATAACATTTGGACAGGAGAGTGGACCATACAGTCCCTCCCATCAGTAGGCCCTTTTGCTAGGTTTGTTGCCTGCATTTCCCACCTTCATAATAGTTTTCTTGATTCCAGGTGCTCCTCTGGTCAGCCAGCAAAGTGTTTGAAGAGTTGACAGACATTGAGAGACAGTTCCACAAAGCGCTCTACACTGTAAGGACCTATCTACAATGCGAGCGTTACTCAGTGGGCCTGTTGGACATGACCAAAGAGAAGGTTGGTTCTGAAAAACAGATTCAGTTTTGGATATATTATATTAAAATCATGGCTACGAGCAAAAAAAACCTGAAACAAACATGTATATTTCTTTACTTTAAACCATCAGGAATTTTATGATGAGTGGCCTGTGAAACTTGGAGATGTGGAACCCTATAAAGGACCAAAAACACCTGATGGCAGGGTGAAAAATTCATTTTCTTTCTTAAATATTTTTTTTTCCATATCTGACATTTAAAATATGATTTTCTTTGTTGATCAGCTTGCAATCGATATATGACTTATATAAGGTTCTTGCCCTTTACACAGGAAATCATCTTCTACAAGATCATTGACTACCTCCTGGAGGCCAAAGAAGAAATCAAAGTCATACCGTGAGCAACACCAGCAAAACAGTGCTTTTTAAAATGCAGCTTTTTTTCCAGTCACAGTTAAATATGAACCAATCAAGTCAGCAGTGTTTAACATCCTACCTCACGTTTCTCCATTTCTTTCACACTATTTTCAGTGGTCCGCCTGCAGATCACTGGGCTCTGGTTAGCGGGCTACCAACCTATGTAGCGGAAAATGGTTTTGTAAGTCCTGCATCTCATCAGAATTAGTAGAAATTATACAAGAATGTAAAGAGACGTGTGTAATACATCATTCAAAGGAATATAAGAGCACAAAAATGTATACTTATAGCAAATAAATGATATATTTCACTCATAAACTTATGTCCTCCCTGCAGATTTGCAACATGATGAACGTGGCTGCAGATGACTACTTCACTTTCCAGGTGCTCTTGGCCACATGGATGGCACATCTTGAAGATTGAATCAAACAACACAGCATAGATTTGACACGGTCCTCTTTGCTTTTACAGAAAGAAGCTGTGGATGCGACAGGGTTTGTAATAAAAAACGTCTTGTCGCTGCCGATTGTCAACAAGAAGGAAGAAATTGTGGGCATCGCCACTTTCTTCAACCGGAGAGATGGCAAACCTTTTGATGAATATGACGAACAGATCACTGAGGTTTGACTTCTGTCATACGGCTTGTTGCGTTGTTGCTGTCTGCCTCTGTTTAGCCTCACTCTTTTTTTCCCAGTAGTTTCTTTGTTGTTTCATAAGTTGTGTCTTATTTTTTTTTCCTTTTTCTTCTGCTTGTAACAGGCCCTCACACAGTTCCTGGGCTGGTCAGTGCTGAACTGTGATACCTATGACAAGTTGAATCGTATGGAGTGGAGGAAAGATATTGCCCAGGAGATGCTCATGTACCAAACCAAATGCACCACAGATGAGATGCAGTCCATTCTGGTCAGTACCAACATAACGTTTTCCACATTTTCCATTTAAGAACACACCTTTGATCTTTCCACATTTGCTCTAAAGGCAATTAAAGCAATTTCAGGTAACGCACAGTGAATAGCATTTCAAAAAGCAGCTCCATTAGCAGCTTTAAAGGTATAATGGAAAGTCTATATTTACTTGGCAAATAACATTTAAAAAAGATGACGCAGAAGTTGAAAGGGTTACTGTAGGACGACTTCTTTGAAGACTCTGAATATGTGACATTAGGGTATGTGTGCTATAAATTGCTCTATATGACCACAGCATGATAGATGAAATGTAAATGTCATTTTAAATGACTGCTCTGTCTTTTATAACCAGAACACCAAGGAGAAGTTTGATGCAGATCCAGAAGACTGTGAGCAGAAGGAGATGTACAAACTACTGGTATGTACACTTCAGTGCAGAAACCTCACCGGAAGCACATCTGTGATGTATACTCTTAGGTAAAATATGATTCCAGGATGCTCTCTGTCTGATCTGGGTTGTGTGTTTTTGTTCAGAGAACAAACTGCCCCCAAGCAGACAATGTCAATGGAGAGAATCTGTACTCGTTCGGCTTCAGTGACTTCCCTGTTTCTGAGCACGGTCTCATCAAAGCTGGCATCCGCATGTTCTTTGAGCTCGGTGTTGTCGAAAAGTTTAAAGTTCCTGCAGAGGTGAGTGATCTAGGGGATCGCTTTCAATGAATTAGCTTTCACAAGATGTTTAAGGGATAAGGGATGTGTTTCTAGCATGTTCTCAGATATAAAATTGGGACCTGATATCATTGTTTTCAATTATGCCATTGTTAAATATTTTTATATTTGCATTTTAAGTAAATGGACACTGTTATAAAGCAGGCACTCTGCTTTGGCTGTGATAACTGAAGCAAGCTGTGCTTCACATCAACAAATGGCTTAATGCTCTGTAGTGTGTCTGTAGAAGTAAATGATGAAGGAGTTTCTATCCTTGACACACTGTCTTTGATCTTTTTCTTTGAATAATCCACCATGTCCCTCTCAGACGCTGACCAGGTGGATGTACACTGTGAGGAAGGGTTACCGTGCCATCACCTATCACAACTGGAGGCATGGTTTCAATGTAGGCCACACCATGTTCTGCCTGCTGCAGGTAACACAGTTTTTTTTTTTACTAAAAGTACTTTTTTTCTGATGTACAAACATATTTGTATATATCGTGCAAAGTCGTGATTTACGTATCTCCTTTGCTACAGACAGGAAAGCTGAGGAAGTACTACTCTGATCTAGATGCCTTTGCAATGGTGGCTGCGGCTTTCTGCCATGATATTGACCACAGAGGGACCAACAACCTGTACCAGACAAAGCAAGTCAACACAATTTATCTTAGTACATGCAGGGTTTGTATTCATTTTAAAAATCAGTTTATCTTACTCAAACATTTTTTCCTCTGTAGGAGTGCATCTCCTCTGGCCAAGCTTCATGGCTCTTCCATCATGGAGAGGCACCATTTGGAATACAGCAAGACCCTCATGGGAGAGGAGGTATGATTCATTACTTGTACAAATATACCGGTAAATGTAAAAAAGCCATATAGTGTCTGATATGAAAGGCTAATTAGTTTTAATTGGACTTTGTCATCTGTCTCTTTCAGAGCTTGAACATCTTCTGTAACCTCCAGAAACGTCAGTTTGAGAATGTGCAGCACATGTTTGATGTCTGCATCATTGCCACAGATCTGGCCCTTTACTTCAAGTAGGTTCTCTATAATGAATAAATGAGTGACTAAAGATATAAATAATATTGCTTTTGCCAACATAAAAAGCAAAAAGGGATATGAGCTTAGAGCTGCATCCTGACTAAAAGCCAGACTCCCTTACTTACTCGGTAATGACAGTTTCCCATGTTCACCACTGTCATCAAGTAAAATCACTTAAATAGCAGATGTATCCTGGAATTAAAGAAGCTGGCAGATAATGAGAAGGTTGCTTATTTAAAGTTAAATTACATATTCTATTCTTTTTTGGAAATAGTTACACATATAGGAAAAAGCATGAATGATTTGACCCTGAAAGCCATTATTGCATTCTATGAATGTTTTTTTGTTGGAATTAGACTGTATATTTGTTTGTTTGTATTTAATCAATCATTTATTTGTCTTCACGCAGAAAGAGAACCATGTTCCAAAACATTGTAAATGCCACAGAGCCAATGGCAGATGAAAAGGAGGCCACTGCTTACATTTCCAACAACCCCATCAGGAAGGAAATTATCATGTACGTAACTGATTTAAGCTGCTGAGAAAAGCCTTTCCAGCTGACTCTATGTGAAGATTTCTGATGCAGCAAGACCTTGAAAGTTGTCAGCATTACTAGCAAAATGTCATCTTCTTTAGCTTGACTGTCTGTCTTACTCCTCCAGGGCCATGATGATGACAGGCTGTGACTTGTCAGCCATCACCAAGCCGTGGGAGGTACAGAGCAAGGTGAGCGGCCTTAAGACGTACACTGCAAAAAACTTTTTTTTAAAAGCTCATGTTGAGCTCTGAAACAAGCAATAGCCTACCAATTATTTTCTTTATCTGAAACAATCTGATCAAAATTAAAATTATGGCTGTCACTTATTTAAATCTGCCTGTTATTTTTTGATCAAGCTTTTACTTTGACAGGACTTACTTTGATATGTTAAGACATACTCAGAGAGCCATCAGTCTGTTGTCAGATAGTCTTCTTCCATTATTTTGCCTGTTGCTATTTTTAAATTTTAAGCTAAAGCTTTCTAGAAGATAAAAATAATGGCAAGACATTCTGCTTTGCTGACATGAATTCTTATAGACATGTAAATACTGTACATTTTTAAGTGGATTGATAAGACATATATA
>JBAMHV010000023.1:10092611-10108332 GCA_037177535.1 Pseudomugil gertrudae
TATATATATATATATAAATCCACTTATTTAATATGATTACCTTTTCTGGCTCTTATTTTTATGCACCATGCTTTGTTTGTTGTTTGTCTCTCCAGGTGGCTCTGATGGTCGCTGCTGAATTCTGGGAACAGGGTGATTTGGAGAGATCTGTGTTGGACCAACAGCCAATTGTAAGAGCTGCACTTCTTCAGTGTAGCTATACCCCCTACCCCTGACAAACTTTTTTTCATAATACTTTTTAAGGTTCCTGAGGGCTGTTTACCACATATGAATGTCATATCATATCATATCATATCATATCATATCATATCATATCATATCATATCATATGAAAATCTCTCCCTTGACTCTGACAGCCCATGATGGACAGAAACTGTGCCGAGCAGCTGCCCAAGATGCAGTGTGGTTTCATCGACTTCGTCTGCTCATTTGTGTACAAGGTAATAAATTATCTTTATCTTTTTAGAAATGCAAAGATAAATAATATGGCTAAGAAAAAAGGTAAAAAGCAAACAAACAAATTATAGGACAGAGTCTGTATTGCAAATAGTGTAATACGTGACCTATTTATTGAAAGACACAAAGGGATGTATTTTCAGAAAATCAAGCAAGGCACATTTTTATAATTTTATATCAACTCTAATATTTTACTTTAAGTTTAAGAAAAAAGTTTGTTATAAATTTGATAGCAGCAACAGGAAAATGTTGGAAAGGCAGCAAGAAGAGATTGAAAAAAACAAGTCATACTAAAAACCAATAATAGCTTTAGGACAAGTAGCAGCTAATTAGGTTCATTGTCACAAGCCATCAACATGACAGGATAAAAAGAGCAACCTGCAAAAGTTTTTTCCAACATCAAATTGCAGAGATTTAAATAGAATATTTATTATCTACAATACAACATACTATTAAATGTTCAGAGAATTAGGAGACATATCTGTCCACATTGGACACAGATGAAAAGCAATATTGGATCCTTGTGATCTTCAGGATCTCATGCATGATTGCACTAAAATCTGCCACATAAATCACAGTATGGGCTCAGGAAGAACTCCAGAGATTACTGTCTTTGAACTCAGTTCACCATGTTATCTGGTCAAAGCTTTGCTATGTAAAACAAGATCTATGTGGAAACAAGAACCAGGAACACCACCGTCTATTCTGAGCCGAAGCTAATTGAAAATGGATTGAAACAAACTATGTAGATGTTCTGTGCTCAGATAAATGGAAATTTCAAATTCTGTTTGAAAACCATGGATGCCAGCTCAGGGAATTAAAGAGGAATAGGACTATCTCATTTTCTATCACCTCATAGTTTAAAAGCTTATATTTCTAATATTATGGGCATGCATTACTGGAAAATTGCACATCCAGAAAGGTAGTACATCTGGTCCCCTCATGTCCCGGATGTTTATGGGTTATTATGAAAACAACATTTATTGGTTTCAACTTTCACGGGTAAACAAAAATGAATATTTGACATCTCTGAATTGCTGCATTCTGTCTGTGCATTTAACACATCCTGACTTTTGCTTGAATTCACCTGTTCTTTTTGGGGGTGTGTTTGTGGGAGTTTAGGAGTTTTCCAGGTTCCACAAAGAGATCAAGCCCATGTTTGATGGTCTGAACAACAACAGGGCACACTGGAATGAGCTGGCTGAGGTGTACAATGCTAAGATGAAGGCAATTGAAGATGAGAAGAAGAGACTAGAAGAGGAGGAAGCCAGAAAAGGTATGAAAAAATGTATCTTTGCAAAATCATCTGAGAGCAGACAGATAATCATGGGTTTTACGTATCTTTTCTTTGTGTGTTTGTTAGCTGGCGGCGGAGCAGATGGAGGGAAGTCAAAGACCTGCACCATCTGTTAGGGTCCTCCGGTGCTTGGATCTGGACTAAAGGAATCTGTTAGGACTGGTTTCGACAATACTGGTCTTTCCTGGTATTACAAGCCATCTTTTGGATCTCTCCATTGGTCTAGTTTCCACCACACCACCGTAGTTCACTGTGGTAATTCGTTCAGGGTACCCCAGATCAACCCCGCGTGGTATGATCTGGGTAAAGCACCCTGCTAGTCTTGAGTAGTCATGGTCCAGTCTGCAGTGCAGTTTGGATTTCATCAACAATTGTTCAAGAAGGAAGGAAGATACTTTATCAAGAAGGACTCTGACTGCAGAAGATGTTTGACTCTGAAGATGTGACATATATATAATTTCTTCCTTTGTCTGCTTTGTACAACGCACAGCCAGGGACTTTTAGAATGCAAAACATGCATTTCCCCCCCTCAACACAGAATCAGTTCACATTTCTAACATGGTTTGATATCATGGAGAAACCTTTATGCTAGTCATAAGATACAAATTGCTTAGTGTACATAGCTGAAATAGGCATTGCAAGAGATTTGTGAAGATTGTATACATGCCAAAGCAGTTTAATCCAGAAAGCATTCTTATTGGCAGTCATTAACACGTAGTGTAGCAGTGCTTTAGCTCGCACAATGCACTTCGTTGCTGTTGTTTTAGCAGCGGCAGGACTGAGGAAAGACGGGGAGGGTGAATATCACCATAAATGTAAACTTTAGTTATGTGGAGCTATAAAAATCAGTTTTGTCTAACAGTTAAAGGAATGGGCATTTACAATGGGAAATGAATCTCCTCAGCACATAAAGAGGGAGCGACAAGGAAGTGATAAGTGACAAAACGGGGCCTCTGAAGGAGCTGATGAGTTGTGTGAAGGTTTATTTATTCAATATGCAATTCATCTATATACTTGTGTTTTTTTTTTTTTGAGTATTTTGTACTTGAACTTTGTTCATGAACAGAGAGCTTCAGCTTTGACAAAGAATGTTCTGAATTTGCAAACTATTCCATAACTGAATAGTTTCCCATTCAAGCAAGGACACTGAGTTGTGAAACTATATTGTCAGCTTTGATGAACACCCTGAAGCTATTTTTACCTGGTGAATCATGTAACATTTACCGCAGTCTTTAGATCGAATTTACAATTCCATATTCCTTTTCATAAATTCACATGTACATAGTTGGTAATATAGAAATTGTAAAATGTAAATTGTGCAAACTTGATAAAAACTGAAGCATTAAAATACTATAAATATAACTATTGCATCTTATATGCAGGAAAAACCCAAAGAGTTCAGTAGAGCTACCTCTCCTGTAAGAAGCTTTGGTAGGATTTGATTGGCAGCCAGTGTTTGAGATTCACACAGCTTTAGACTTTAAGCATCCTTCTTACAGAGGAAGCAATTGAGGCAACACAAACCTTATCATATGTATGTGCAGACAATGCATTTGTTTGTCAAGAACAGCTGTTGTTCCATTGATTGTGTGATGACATGAGCAAAGTTCGCTGCTTCTCTTACTCATCAGCTGAGTGTAAATCAATACACTTCTTTGTAAACCTAAACTGAAGAGATGTGATAAAGGCTCTGAGCTTACAGTGCAACACCGGTGCTCCTTCCTAGGGAAAAGCAGGCTCTTAATTTCCTGTTACGCAATGTCATCTCCTCTAATCAATGAGGGATCAATCAAAGGCGTTTAATCCTATCAGCATGGCTTTGGGACAATGTGGAATCTCTATGTTTGCTTCCTGAGGTGAAGTTAGGAGCTGTTGTAATCACTGGAGCCAAACTATGCAAAACCCTTCACACAAATCAGCTCTTAGTCTCTTTTTTTAAAGCATTTAACTTCATTGTTGTTGCTACATGTATTTTATCTTAATAGTGACACCTGCAGTTTTGTCTCCAGGGTTAAAAGTGGCTCCTGACTTTCCTTTTGGATCTTGAGTGAACTAATGCACTATATTCTTTCTACTTATCCCAACCATTGTCAGTGAGACATAAGAAAACAGTCTTTTGATGTATGAAATGACCACAAATGTATGTATAAATCATGAGATGTCATATGTCTAAGAAAATGTAGGAAGTTATGGAGGTGTATTAAAAAAAAGTATCATATCACTTTTTCTCATTATAAAAGTCTCGCACACAGAAAGGTGTCAGTTTGTTTTGTATTCCTGCTCATGCAAAGAAAACGTTGGACAGACACTGGGACCGAACTCAAGAACCTCTGGGCTTAGCTGCAACTGCGCTCATTCTTAGCTTTATATCGTGCAGGATCTTAAAAGGCTCCAAAGCTGGATGAGCGTCTGGGGAAAGAGGATCAGTGGATTGATTTTCAACCCTGCACGATTCAATGCTGTCTGGCCGTATTCTTCACTGTTCATAGGGCATATTTTCAACATATTTTGTATGCAAAAACATGGAGATGGTATCATGTTTGATAAGAAAATAACCCAAAACACATTTGTGTAATACTGCTGCAGAAAGATCCACTATGGTCATTAAGTCCAGAAAACGTGCTGCTGAGGTATTTCTTTATAAAGTCGAATATTTGACAAAACAAACTTTATGTTTTTTTTTTGTTTTTTTTTGCTCAGCAAGAAAAAAACTAAACACTGTGAAAGCATGATCAAGTAAATGTATCTAAGTGCACAAGTATAACCAGTCGATAAACTATACCCAACCTCCACTCAAAAACAAGCTGGTGCTGGTCAGCGTAGGCTACCTCACCACCTCTTGTCTTACACCACCATGAATCACACAGTGAAAGACAGAAAGCAAATCAAAAAGTGAAAGCAAGACAGAAAGGGACGTAAGAGGGAAACTAATTGCCTTTATTTAAACCAAGGCTTGTAATCTCAAAGCAACCTTGTGCAAATCTCTTTATCACAAGTCAGTCCTACTCCAGTTTCTCTTTGGCCAGTAGAACATCTCAAGCTAATCCTTGCTGGGATTTTTTGTTTTGTATTTATTTCTTATTTTCAAGATCCTTAGATACATAAGTCATGGTAAAAATATTCTCATTCAAATTTAAAATAAATCTTAAGCTTCAATTATAAAGTTATTTTATTCTGTTAAACTTGAATATTTCAATAGAATGTCCAAAATTATTTAATCTTTCAAATTTAGTTTATCAAGTTTAGTTTAATAAAAATAATGTATATAAAAAAAAGCTTCTAATATAGTGAGGCAATAATTACAACACCAGACAAATGTTTGGTATTCTTTTCATTCTTTAAAGTTATTTTGTTAAAGGAAGGGAAAAAATCCTTAATGCACAATTTGGACTTTTTTGTGATTCTTTGTGAATTTGCCCATTTTAGAGGTTTATGTGAACAAGTAATGAAGAGAGAGAACTGTGAAACACTCATAAGATAAGTTTCATAAGATCTACATCTTAAAACAAATATTTTTGAGTGAAATTTTCTCTGCAGCGAACATGACTGGTCCAAAACCGCTGTAGAGTTGTTTTCTAATAAAATGCACTTCTCTGAAAATAGACCAAAAAGTTCTATTTGCTTTTTAGCTCACCTTTTCCAAAGACAATCGGGCTTGTTTAAATATTCATTTGCAACTTGTAATGCTGAACTCAGTATTCAGGATGCAGAAAGGTACTCCTCAGATGATCACTGTGACATTGCCACCATATAGCAGGACAGTGAATGAAAACTTAAATTTATAAGCATGGTTTTTATAGGCCTCTCTTGAGGGTATGAAACTTTGTCAAACCCATCTTTTTTTTATCTTCTTTTTAGATCTTATTTCTTAATAACACTACAAACTGATTAACCCGCTATATGACAATACATTTGAACCTCTGTAGTTATCTTTTAATTATTTTGCTACTTGGATACCAGTGGATTTGGTAGTAGCTGCTTTGTTCCTGAATTGTTGGACAAAGATTTAGGAAGTTAATAAATTTAATAAGATGTGTTGAAACAAAGAAACATCTAAAAATTGTTAAATTAAAATACTACAGCTCTCAGTGCCCGAACTTGCTAACCCCTGTCCTCACTATTAGTGGACAAGCCACAAGGTTGAAAGTAATCAAGATGTCAAATCTCTTGGGGTGATTAAAAGCTCCATAGGCCTGACCTGTTCAAATCCATCATTTAAAATGATTTTGCTGAAACAAAATGCTTCATTAGACACAAAATTTATATCGTAAAGCATAAAATATTTATTTGGTTTGTCCCTTTATGGAGGAGTAAGAGTATCATTATTAAATAATTATTTACTGATTGAATTAATTATTGACATATTAAATAATTACATTAGTTATACATTTATTATATATGACAGCACTTGTTCATGACATTGGTCAATTCTGAAACACGATGGCATACAAAAATACCAGCTTAACCACTTGTGACAGGTCAAATACAATCATATATATGATAAAGTTCAACACATGTCATATAAAAACATTTGGATTCGGATTTTAGAAGCCCAAATAAATCAAATTATGTTGGCAGCAGTTGTAAAATAAAGCATTATTCGAGTGATTCATCTCAAAGTGACACTTTTTTTCCCATAGCAATCAATCAAAAAGTTATGGATAGTTTTCATTTCAATTCATAACTAGAAAGACTTTACCATCCCTAGAGCCATGCTGTCTGGAACTACTTTCAATTATTCTCACATGATGGTGAGGAAGACTCCAACACAGATGATGCCAGGCATGTAAATAAAAGACTGATAGGTACAGGCAGGATAAACATTATGTTTATTTCATACACACAAGACTCAAAAAGAACATACTTAATGTCAGTGGGATTCAAAAGAAATGTAGTCACAGCAGGGATGCCGCTGACACCAGCAGACTCAAAGAAACATGTCTTCAAAGTACTCATCAAACTCTTCCTCCCTAAACAGATAAAACAACCAAAACACAGAAATGTCAGTTCCTGTCATGCTCAGTGCTGACATAAACGATTGAATGCTTCACAAGGGAAAAGACCCTAAATAACTCTGGCAGTGTCAGTAATCCACATGATATAAAATGATGTTGACTTCCTAAAATGATGAACAGCACAAAGGGATAAATAGCAGGAAACAGGAAAAAGCTCCATCTGACTTTAAAAAAGCTTAAAAAGGCAACAGACCTCTTTAAGAGTAAAGGTTTAGTGACTTGTCTGATCGGACTATTTAAAACAGAACAGTGATGGAGTGTGTAAGTGGTCAGGCTTACTGTGTTGTAGAGATAAAAAAATAATCTATGTTCACTAAAACTAAATGGTTATCTGTGATGGTTTTACATGAATTAGAGTTTTAACAGGAATTCTAGCTTTTAACCTCACCTCGACTTTTCCTCCACAGCAGGGGCAGGTCCCCGCCAGTGGTCAGCTTCTGATTGGTCCTCATCCCCAGCTTCTCTTTCTGTTAGGAACAGCCGAGAAGCTGTCATTACACATCAACGCCATAAAAAGCGAACAGCATTGGCAAATAACAACAACAGTTACGGAAACAGTGAATACAAGGAAGAATCCATTTGGTGTTTAGTTGAAAAGTAAAACATTTAAACACTAAAAAAAATGAAAATAAGACTAAAGTAAAAATGCACAACACCATGTTTGGTGAAAACCAAACAGCAGAGGAGCACTTCATAGCAACTATTAAGCCCGGTGGTGGAGGGACTGATGACTTGGGTGGGTTTGGCAGCCACACGACATGAACTGAACTGTTTGACAGTTAAAGCTTGGCTAACAGGGGATTTATTGACAGAGAAAAAAAAGAAAATATTGGTAAAAATACAGGTGTACCGTGTAAACTAAAGACCTTTAAGTTAATGAAACTTTTTAGTAGAATCCTAACAGACCTGGGCATAAATGAATACCTGCAAACTTTGATGGGTTGACTTGATAATAGCAGCCCAGATGTTTTATTATGTCATAATATATAAATAATAAATCCTAATATATAATGGCTTTCTCCCCATCCTCTTCCTTCTGGTATTTACTGCCTAAAGATTTCAAAGTACTTCATCTGTGTGACTGAATCATAGAAAGAGAGCGAGAATGTTTGTGCATCACTCTTAAAGCACACTGAGCTCAGAGAAAAAACTTCTGTGCGACAAGAAATCTGTTTTTTTGTGTACACCTCCTCCTACTCACCCATTTATCAACCAAGACCCTGGAATCAAGGAAACAGTCACATGGGGCAAAGAGATACTTCACTTCATGCTGTTCACAGTGAAAGCGTAACATGCAAGGAGGGAAAAAAGTGGAACGGGGATAAAAAAAGAAAAGAAAAACGAAAACAGACCCGCTGTCCTGCTGTCAGTCATTAACATTAAAGCTGATGGATGTGTTTTCAGAAAAGGTTGTCAAAAGTATTTTTAGTGGAGAAGTTTAGTCGATTGTAAACTTGATGTGTAAAAAAAAGAGCCCCAAAAATATAAAATGTGTGATTTTAATTATTAAGTACTTTAATGTTTTTATTAGTGTTTTTTTTTTACTGTACCTTTGTCTGAGTTTTGTGACTCTGAGCTGCTGGAGGAAGTAGAACAATCTGCAAACAATACAAAATTTACCTGGACTCATAATGCAACACTTTCATTTCCAAGAGCAAAATGTAAAAAAACAAACAAGGCTGCTTTCACGAGGCTGAGCCATTTGATGCAATCACAGTCTGCAGAGAAAAGAAAAGTGGTTTCACCTCTCTGCTTCTTGTGTTTGTGTTTCTTAGAGTGTGAAGATGATCTTTTCCTCTTCTTCCTCTTCAGTGGCTCCTTGTTCTCCTCCGATATTCTTTTAATCTTTGTCTTTGCTTTCACTTCTTTTCTCCTGAAGAGTTACAAATTGGCCAAATATGAAGCCACGCCATTTATAGCCAGCTAAGCCATTGCTTAAAATACCAGATGAAACATATTATAGCAAATGTGAAGCTTACAAAGGATTGAGCTTTGTATATGTTTGTATTTTGGGTCTTTTCTGACTTTGCTGTCTAAGTACTGCCACCTTACCCAGCTTAAGGTGCTGAATAACACATAAACAAGATAAGTTAAACAAGAAAAAAAGATTGAATGGTTAAGTCAGAATGGCATTATAAGGCATGGGTTTAATTCTAAATCTCAGCATCTCTCAGAATAGTGCAAGCTCACTGTCTATGGTGATCTGCCCTACTTTCAGCAGATGAGTGCACAATCTGCAAAGCTAAGCAAAAAAAAAAACTTGCAATTTAATACAAAAATGATGGAATATATTGAAAGTTGGCTTACTTGTGATGGTAGTTGAGTTTGAAAGAGCATTCAGGGCACAATCCTGTAACAGAAACAGACCTGTCAGTCATTCTGTTATCATCAGAGCCATCATCAGGGTGACGAAGGGTTCATTCGTGCACCTCTATCCCCAGCTTCATTGTAATGTTATTGAACAGGTGCTTAAAGTTGGTTTGTTTTGTTCTAAATAGTTTTAGTAAATTACTGATTAAAATGTTTGTGTTCATTAGGGCATCAAACACAAATACATTCATTTTGTGCACAAAAACAACATTAAAAGGGTAAAAAAGAATCATTACTTTTGTCATTAACACATTTTTTAAAAAAATAAACAGGATAAAAAGAGTTTTTTTAACCACTCGGTTGTGTTTACCTCTCTCTTCAGCAGCACTCATTTCTCATTTCTTGCTCAATTTAGGATTTTAGTTGCTCAACTGTCTGGCGCCTACTTTGACCATCTTTTTTTTTTCTTTTGTAACGTGATGAATGTTTTCAGTGGGTGACAGGTCTGGACAGGCAGACCAGTTTAACATCTGGAAGGCTTTACTTCAGGGCTGTGCTTGTAAAAGGTGCAGAATGCACTCAGACTGTTTGGCTGACATAAGCAAGGCTTATCTGCACCCCAATAACACAAGGGGGTGGACAAAGTTTGGACAAAGGTACCGTGTTTATCATAAAAGCAAATAAAGATTTTGATGCATCAGTTTTCCATTTCATCTCAGTCCGTTTTAAACTCTGTTTCAGGCTCTTGTTATCTGCTTTGAACTGAGGATGTCACTATTACTTATTTTCACAATTAATCACGGTGTGAGACGCCGCGTTTACTTAACCGGGACGATTCTTCAATACTGTCATTTCCCATAAGATCATGTACAGATCAGTGTAACTGGAATGAAAAGAAAGTGAACTGGTGTATCTACAGGGTCATCCTGAGGCCATCCTTTGAATGTTAAGGCTTGAAAACGCCTCGATTTTTACTATGACATGAGGTATAGATAAATCTCCTCTTTAACATGTTCATTTTGACAGCACTAATTAAAAGTTACAAACCTACAAGGGACGTTCATGTGATTTTACCCATTTATGGTGTTGGGAGATTATTGCAAAAACAATTGTGGTAATCATAAAATCCCGATTAGCTTTTAGATAATAATCCTACCAAGAAATCTATAATCACAATCAACATAAGAATGTGACTGAAATAATAAGGTTTATAGAGAAATATGTAGGATTTGATCATCTAGAAAAGCTTAAATATTTGTGTGATGGATTTAGCAAAAAGCATAAAAGAACTTTTACTGAAGCACATAAGAGTCATCATTAGCCATTAAATTGTTCCATTTAAGCAACGGGTTGCCAGGTCTTGTTTCATTCCTGTCAAAACATTGGATTTAGAATTAGCACAAACTGGGAAATCGTTTTAGCAGAGGACAAACAATGTGTCTGGAGGAGACTTGTCACACTTCCTTGTTAAGAGAGACTATTATTCCCAGCTTGATTGAGTTCACTCAGACTGGTGGGTCCTCAAATTACAGTGATTATCCTAACACACTGCAGTCTGTTATATAAAGGAGGTGCAGTATGAGTGGGGTGTTAGGTGCATAGCCACGTGCATATGTACAAAACCTCATTATTTAAAAAGTATGTCTTGCTTTATCTTACTCAGTTTGACCAAAGCATTCCTCTTCTCTCTGTGTTCAACGTAGGCAAAATTCACCTCCCAGCTTTTAAGGCCATCCTTCTTCTCACAATGTTTGTTTCCACACTCAAACTGACCTGGAAGACAAAAGAGGTTTTTTTTTACAGCATCCATACAAGAATAAACTGCTTTTACACTTATATAGTTTTGCTACGCATCTCAACTTCACTCTAGAGAGAACAGCCCAGCAAGAGGTAGAGATCAAACAGCTTGAGATATCTAACAGTGAACATGCTGATATTGTTATAATTATTAGACAAGGAAAAGAGAAAAACAGAAACAAAAAAACAAAGAGAACAGCACAGAAAAAGTTTATTTTTGGAAAGGGAATTTTATGACCAAAACCCCAAACTTGCTGCTCCCATTAACCCATCATCCCCCAATCTCTCCATCCTTTCATCCTCACCTCTGCTCCTGTTCATGTCCTTTTTCTACATCTCACCTCGTGCCCCTAGGCAACCTTCCAGCCACTTGCACAGCCTGATTATCATCCTTAAAGGAGCTTAAGGTTGCACTGATCTGATCTCTGGGGTTCCTTCAGATTGTAACAGAAGGAGTGACTGCATCAGCACAGATCATTCCTGGCTCGCGGACAATAAATGCTGCCCCTGTCAGGAGAGGGTGAAGCCCGCCAATCCTGCCAGGGCTCAACACGCTGTCAACATCCAGGCGACGTGATGCTCGTCATTGTGGCTTGCAGGCCACTTGTGGTATAAGGCAGACTTTCTCTGCACGTGCTAGATTACGATCTGATGACGTCAGCTATAAAAAGACACTTAAGGCTCCAGCTCCTGCTCTAATGTGGTTTCCAGGATTTATGTGTAGCGATCAGACATTACGTTTAAGAAAGAAAGAAACCGAAAAAGCATCTTAGCTTATAGTTGAAATTAAACATATTATTCAATATTTTGAAAAAATATTAAACTATATTTTCTGATATCTTTTCATACTTCTGATTCAGTTTAGTATTTTTAATTTAAAGTAAACAAGTAAAGTAAACAAGAGTAAAAAGTAAACAAGAGTACAGCCATCCCAAAGTAAAGAAGTGTCTGAGATGTTTAGAATTTCTAAATGGTGAATGAAAGACCACAATATAATCATCTCATAATAACTTCTGCTCCAAAATTACCAGCAGTGAAGCTAACCTTTGTGAAATAATGATCAAAACCTCATGATGATCTCTACAGACAGAAACCTGTATGTAAATCTGTAAGCAACTATTTTAGGAGGAGATTCTGGAGTTCTTTTTTTTCTGTTTTCTGAGTATCATAGCACCAAATGTTCAGGGAACACAGCATCAAAAACTATCCAAAATAAACTGAAACACTGACCAAATGGTGACAAAGCAAGCAAACAATAACTGAAGACACTAAAATTAAGAGCAAGACACTGAAGCTGCTGTTTCTGTGCCATTAAAAAATGCCTCATTTCAAACATAGGACTTTGTTAAATATATTTCTTGTGGTGTGCTGACAGCTTTTAATCTTTTTTAGTCTCTTGTTTCCAAATAACCTAAATATTAACACTGGAATTTAAAGGGCATCAACTACTCTAAACAGGAGAGCACTCAATTTCCTTCTTCCTATCTCATTAGAAGACAAAGTGGCACTTCTGTGCCTAGAGTCACATGAATTTAGGGCTTTTGTTTGTTAATTGGAATACTGTTTTATTCATAAATGGATAAACAAAAGATTAAACACTATTGAAGGATCTGAACCCCTTCAGTGCTAAAAAAAGAAGCAGTTCAGTGTGAAATAGAAAAGAATGTGATTTATTCAAAGGTTACACCTGGGTGTGTCTGGACACCCTCGAGCTACATACAACCTCAACCCTGAAAAAGTTTAATTAATATCACTCTGTTTGTAGGCAGTTTCTTCATCTAAATAAATGCCAAAAACGAAATATGATCAAGGCCAGAATCGTTCACTTATTTTCTGACAGATTTCAGCCCCCAGGCCTACAATGCCTCATCTGAAAGCTAATAAGAACAACTTCTGTTGTTGCTTTTTTGTTCAGAGGCAAAAAAAAAAGGGAGGTGAGGGGGGGTTTGCTTTAGTTAATAAAGTTTTGACTCCTCTCTGGGTTTCTATTGAAACAAAAAAATATATCAACTGCGCTTTGTTGAGATGCATCAAATCAGGTGAGCCTCACATGCCTCGTAAAAAGAAACAAACAGCTGACAACAAGCTGGCTGCGTAAACTAGTTAAGAGGGGAAACTCCTCTTACGTCAATGGTTGATAATGCCACCAGCCAGCAGCCTGAGATCAAGACGGATATTTACCATAGGACAGATGGTGGCGTGATTAACAGTCACTGGATGAAGCCAAAGGTCAGTGATCTGAGTCACCATGCATTAACTTTTCATTCACTCTTAAACAAGTCTTACAGTAAAAGAAGAAATGGTGCATTGTTAGGAAAACCAAATGATGAATATTAATCATTTTTGTTACATTGAAGCAAACTGCCAGATTCATCCAGGTTTACCAGGAACGTTTTAAAGATAGATGTTTTTTTTTCCTGTCCGTCCAACAGAAGGTTGAACAGAAAAATCAACATTTTGAAGTCTAACCTACAGAAAAGAAACCTATTAGCTCAGCATACATTATTAGCATAAGGCAGCAGAGCACAAGGTACAGCACCTCCACTCAGCCTTACTGGTAATGTTTTCACTTTGGTCAGTATATAGAAGGAAATTAGCTTTTGAAAGGAGAAGCTGATAACAAGCTGAAGAGCCTCACTACTCTTAAGCCCAAAGAAAAGAAAGCTTCAGATTTCCATTTATAAGACCAAAAGGCAGTTTTCCAAGTCACCTCAGCTCATTATTTACAATCAAAAAGGGAATTTATGTCATTCTTTTTATTTCCAAGGTTATATTTTAACTTTTAGAAGTGTGATTTTATTGATCAGTTTACCTTCTTGATAGTTTTATTTAAAAATAAAAAACCTGAAAATGATTGTGTTTCCAGTAACAGATTGTATGGGATGCCCATTTTGCCATACTGTTCCTCTATGTGCTTTTTAACCACAACACATCCCCAGCTGTTATTGAATTCAGATCAATTGAATATTTTTTACAAGTATATTAAATTACTAAAAAAATTGTTATAATTTGATTTGCAACAATGCCTGTTTTTTTTCAGAAATGACGTACATCTTAGGGAAAACTAAGCCTGACTGCTTTACAAATACAGCATCCAGCTGCAGCATGAGTGTCATCTCACAATACTGTCAGGCATTGTGCAGGGTAAGTCACTAAACTTTCCAAATATTATAAACTGTACTGTTTATACATAAGAACACATATTTTATCATGCAGTAAGAGGTGCTTGGGAATGGATTTCAGCAGATGCATGAGATCGTTCTAAACCTTGTTGTCTTGCTTTCAGTTAAAAGCCTAACAAACTGCTGAGCTGCTCACATCATGTCATGGCTATCACAATGCAGCCCCGATACAGTCATCACCTTTAACTGTTGGTTGATGTGCAGAACGACGCCTCATTACCTTGTTCCTCACATTTCAAATACTAGAAATGCAACTGGAAACTAACTGGCTGCCTCTCCAACCACGCAGTCTCAGAGTGGAACCGCTTTCATGTCTGTCTCTTACACTGACAAGCAGTCGAAAATATTGACCCAAGGTTGATCCCACTTTTTGCACCTCAAACAGCACCACAAACCACCAACACTACATGCATTACAGCTGTTGCTTTTGTCACCTAAATAAACCATTTGGAGACACTCTGGTTTTTATGTGCATCTTTTTACACACTCACGAATAAACTGGCATGGTATCACTGGCGGTCTCCTCTGTTAGTCTGGAGCTTTGGAACTGTGAGCGAGTCAGCGATTACTTTTAACAGTTCAGAAAAAAACCCAGTTTTTCTAAGGATGGAGTATTTTGTTTGGTAAAACAGACGACCACAAGTTAGGCTTGAAGCACAAGGTTTTCTACAGAAATCATCAAAGGAATACATAAACAAATCTTTAACTTTCCCTGTCACTTTTACGGATATTTCGGACAAAACACCAGGGTGTGACATCATCAATCATTTTTTGATATGAGATCACAAAGCTGAAAAGCCAAAATATTATAAATTGGGTAAAAAATGGGTGAAAAGAGAGTATAATGTCCCTGTGTATACTTGAAGTGGCCTCATGCTCCAGCTAAAAAACATTAAGTCACTTGAAGGCAGCTTTCAAAGTAAGAGTGGATAGCAGCATACATTTTTTTAAGCAAGGGGAGTTACATAAGCCAAGACCTTTTCTACTTTATGCCCCATTTACTTCAACAAGAGGCCTGCCTTAAAGGAGTGTGCACCCAAATACCTTTGCCCTCTTTTTGACTGAAACACTAAACTTAAATTTATACCACAGAGAAAAAAACCACCTGGACTGAAGCCTTGTTTGCAGATGCTCCAACTTTTATATTATTCAGATCGCTACATATGAATAAATATAATACCTTAAAGCACTTTCTTAATGGGTCTCTGAAGTACCTGTATCAGTATTTCCTATTGTACCTGGGTTTTAAATCGGTTGTCAGGGCAACAATCATTTCAGAGGTGGAAATGCATATCATGTCAACAAGCAGTAATGAAGATAAAATAGGAGGATCTTGCAAGGACTCAAGACAAGTAGGGCATAAGTGACAGTCACGCGGTCAACCACTGGCAAGGACAAACAGATTACCATTTCTGTAGATTTTCCTCTTTGAAGAGCAGAGGAATAAGTTATTTCCAGCAGGCACAGATGTTACCTTGATGCTCTTGGATATGTTAGTATCTGCTAAATATTTGCCAAAGATGGACCACCTGGGCTCAAAAAAATGTCTTTGGCAACCATCCATCCATCCATTTTCTACCGCTTCTCCCCTGAACGGGGTCGCGGGGGGGCTGGAGCCAATCCCAGCTCACAACGGGCGAGAGGCAGGGTACACCCTGGACAGG
>JBAMHV010000023.1:10122049-10158171 GCA_037177535.1 Pseudomugil gertrudae
CCCCCCCCCCCCCCCCCCCCCCCCCCCCCCCCCCCCCCCCCCCCCCCCCCCCCCCTCCACCTCCAAAATGGATGAAACCTTAGGCATTATCTTCTTCTCTAACAACACTTCAACAAGTGGCTTTGACATCAGATTGACTTGATTGTACCGAGACATCCCAGAAAAGTTTGCCTAGGATGTCTCAGGACAGTCTAGCCAGTCAAGTGTATTGCCAACTGATCAATAAACTTGGTTTTAATTCTGTCAGGTCAGACAAAGGCTGAAATTAGATGTGCAGATTTTGTGCATATTATCATTGAACATCATATTTAAATCATTTTAATATCAGTTTAAAGTTTTAACATAGTTCCAGTCTCACCTCTTATCTAAAAATCTGATAAGAAGCAGCATGTAATCAGCAGGCCTGCAGCCTGTAATCATCCCATCATATTCAGCTGTGTCATGTTACATGAATATGGTCATACTTCATCATTATGGATAAATGGCTCTTTTATTATTTTGCTCTTTCTCAAGCCACTTGAGGTTGAAAAAGGCACAGCCATAAATATATGAATGGATGGATGAGTGAATGTGACTACAGTGTACGTCTAATTCAGTTACTATATTTATTGTTTCTCTTTGCTGATTAGGAGTCTGGCTTACAACAACCTTGAGACGCTGCCAAAAGATGTTTTCAAGGGCATGGATGCTTTGACCAAAGTGTGAGTCTGTATTTTTATACAAAGCATACTCAAAGTTTGTTTATACATAAATGTAATGTGTTTTTGTATATATATATATATATATATATATATATATATATATATTTATATATTTCTCCTTCATATGTTCAGAATAAAACTCCTGAGTAGTATGGGTGTAGCACAAATGGGTATAGTCAGATTTTTCTGTAAAAGATGAGCGATACCTTCCTATTGTTAGCAGTAGTTCTGAAAACATATGGAGAGAGGTGGTGAAAAGGATTGTGTAAAACCTATTTTACATAAAAATAAACAAATAAAAAGGAGGATACAAGTCTAAAAGCAGGGGAAGCTTGGGTTAGGATGCCAAAACAATCCGTATAAATGGTAAACAAGTCATGGAAACAAGAGCTGGCTCCTGCTTTTGGCCACACTGACATAACCAGCTGGAGCAATGCCTGTGTCTGTGGGTCCAATACACTCATCCAAGGTTAATAGCTATTCAGACCATGAGTGGGTGATGAGCAAAGAGTACTCAGGAGGAGATAGGACACTTGTGGTGGCTTTGTTGGCGAGATGCCAGTAGAGAAGAGGCAGGGATTCTAGCAGTGAGCTGAACCTGCACGGTCACTGGAAAATGCAAACAATACCAGTTTTAAGGGCAAGTATTGCTAATATTATTAATATTATATTTTAACAATCTATTTGTGCATGCAGGGATCTGCGAGGCAATAATCTCATTTGTGACTGCAAGCTCAAGTGGTTGGTTGAGTGGATGCATCATACCAATGCCACCCTGGATCAGATTTACTGCAGCGGCCCCCCCATTCAGCAAGGGAAGAAGATCAACGACCTTCTGCCACATTCTTTCGACTGCATCACGGCAGGTAACAGCTAGTGTCTGCCCTTTTTTTGTGCAAGAATACTGTAGCACTGTGATTTCACCACCTAGTATACCTCAAATCTCTTTGCAGTCATTATCAACAGTTTCAGTGCTGATATTAAAAGTAAAGAAACGCAGAACAATGCTCTTCCTGCATGTTTAGACCAGAATATGTGAGCATGAAGCAGTTACGTAGAGCACAAAGTGAACTGTTGTGTCATACTTTTCAGAGTTTGCCTCCTATCAACTGCTGAAGTTTGAATCAATTTCAGTGGAGACCTTCACCTTTGATAACGAGCAGTACGTTGTGTTTGCCCAGCCCTTTGCTGGGACGTGCAGCTTCCTGGAATGGGACCATGTTGAGATGACTTTCAGAACTTATGACACTATTGAAAGTGAGTTTAAAACCTTTTTTTCCCCCTGAGGGAGTCAACACAAATTTTTTCACAATTCACTAAATTTATGTCAGAGAAAAAAAACTAAATAAATAAAAAAAAAATATATATATATATATGCATACATATATGTACACTCATAGGCTACACATCCATACATATACACACATATAAAAGAAAAAATACATACATAGGGATCAATAATGTCTAAGTCTAAAATTAAGTGGAAATCAGAAAACATTATGCAAATATTCCCACCTCTAATGACATTCTGTATTCAATAATAAGAGCATCGCTGACAGACAGTGTGAATTAGTCTCTATATAAACTTAAACAGAAATTAAATTTGTATTTTTGCTTTACTCCTCACTGATCAAACTTACAAATTAAAGAACACATTTCTTTTCACATATATACTTAGTCTAAAAATATAGTAAAACAACCCAGAATAAAATACATACCACAATGTACATATGTTACGTATGCTCTAACACTGGCAAATGAAATAGTAAAATGCAGATAATGAGTTAAAGTTTCAGAGAATCTGTAAAAATCTTCGGACATGAATGAAAACTCAGCATTTAGCCTCAGTAAACACAGTCCATTGCTGCATCTGTAAAACATATAAAACAATGTCAAGAAACATCACATTTTGTTATTTAGCACTCATTTAAGATGTTCTAAGGGGAAGTTAAATAGTTTCTGTGATTAATTAAAACCTAAGAATCTTGAAAGGGATTTATGGATATTGTGTCCTCCAGGCTAGAGAGGAGAGGGACCATCTGTTATCATCTGTACATTAGTGCACATTGCATTTTTAACTTGCAAGCATGAAGGAACCACTTATACAAAATGATTTATATGGATTCTGGAGAAGATGTCACTGAACATTTATTACATCCTTGTGAAAGAAGCCAGGTTTTAGTATAACAAATTTTCTTTTATGGTTAATCTATATCAATAGTCACTGATGCAAAACAAAGTCTAGATGGCGTTCTTTTGCTTTTTATCACCAGCTCTTTTGTGTATCTTCATGTCTTCATTATTTGACTTTTCAGGCACCTCCACTGTGGTCTGCAAGCCCATGGTGATTGACAACCACCTCTTTGTCATTGTGGCCCAGTTGTTTGGAGGCTCACACATTTATAAACGTGACTCTTCTGCCAGCAAGTTCATCAAGATCCAAGATATTGACATCCTGAAAATTCGCAAACCCAATGACATTGAGACATTTGTGATCGATGGGGAGTCTTTCTTTGTGATCGCTGACAGCTCGAAGGTTGGCCTTTTCCCTTACTTTTCTTTTCCCCACTCTCAGAAAAACAATTGTATTGGAGTAGAAACATAAAGGTTATATAGTGTAACATTTATGGCCAGCTTGAAGAACTGTAACAATTTTGCTTTTGAATTTGATGCCTATATATCGCACAGATGTTACTGTGTCCCCTGTGTGAATAATGTCACAATGTCTGCCAGGTTTTTCCCCCGGTGATCTATAATATGACCTGCTTTTGCTTGTGTTGCCAAATCTTTGCATATGCTTCTAAATATGCTCGGGGGACACTCAGGAACTGGCATCCTTATGTTTAATTATTTTGCAATGTGTAAATAATTGTCTTTAAAAGCATTTTTTTATTAATGAAAAATGTGTTGCATTAAGGACATGCTTTGAGGGAAACTAATGTGCAGTGACGTACATGTTCCTCTCACAGGCTGGCTCCACAACTGTGTACAAATGGAACGGCAATGGCTTCTACTCCCACCAGTCTCTCCACGCGTGGTACAGGGACACAGATGTAGAATACCTGCAGATCTCCAACAAACCCCATCTGATTTTGTCCAGCAGCTCTCAGAGGCCTGTTGTGTATCAGTGGAACAGGAGCCAAAAGAAGTTTGACCGCAGGACTGACATACCAGACATGGAGGACGTCTTCTCTGTCAAACATTTTTGGGTAAAAGGTGAGAAGTGCAGCTACTGATATTGGAACTATTAAGCGACTGTACAGTGTGATTCTTCCTCCAGATCTCATTATTTTAATACTCAGTTTGAACGAGACTGTGGTGTGGCACACGTCCAGAACATTTTTTGGGAGGCTTGATTTAATAATAATATAAATGTATCATGCTTTTGATGTAATGTATGGCAGTAGTTTCTCCTTGCTTGGAGTACTAAAGGGAAGGTTCACTCTGATGTTGGTTTTATGTCACTTTCATAAAACCTTTATATAAATCCTTTTGTGAAATATTTTTTTCTATATTAGAGGGAGAATCAAATGTGGTCTTTTACTAAATTACTTTTCAAAATAACCAATGAATTATTTTAGAATTACGTAAAGTGTGTTCTGAGCTGCTCTTTAGCTGCTGAATGTCTAAACTAATCTTTGTCCTTTTCAAAGGTGATCTGTTCATATGCTTGACAAGATTCATCGGGGACTCCAGGGTGATGCGCTGGGACGGTGCCATGTTCAACGAGGTCCAGACATTTCCCTCCCGTGGTTCTATGGTCTTCCAGCCAGTCTCCATCGGCAACTGGCAGTATGCCATCATGGGCAGCGATTATTCACTGACGCAAGTCTACCAATGGGACACTAAGAGAGGCCAGTTTGTCCCATCTCAGGAGCTGAGTATTCAGGCGCCTCGGGGGTTTTCCATTGTTGCCGTTGACAACAGGGTGTTCCTTCTTGCATCCAGCTTCAAGGGCAAAACTCAGATATATGAGCACCTCATGATTGATTTGAGTAATTAAATGCATTGCTTGTTTATGAAGCATTGCTTTTCAGATGGTCTGTTCTGTGATTTTCTTGAACTTGTGAGTCCTCTTTAAACCCTCCCAAACATTTTTAATTATATAGCTCAAGCATAATGAGGCTCCAAGTATAATATCATAATCTGATGGGATTTTTTCAAATATTATCTGGACCTATTTCAGTTAAGTCAGAGCTTGAAAAGCTGAAGCAGTTGAATCCATTATGATCTCTGAGTTTATTTTGGTATGTTTGACACATGACCTATTTTTTTCACAGTTTCTTACAACTAATACTTGACACCCTGTTTTAACTACTGGTAGTTGATATTCTCTAACAGCAATTCTTTATGAAGTTCAGAAAGGTCCAGACAGAATATATAGACAGAAAGGTCCAGATACTTGATGACAATGAAAAACCATCTGAGAACAGATATGTGACAATTGAAAGGAAACTGATGAGAAAATGTCTCTGTATGATGTTGGGCTACAGTGTTTTGCCAGAACAACTTCAACACAACTTGATTTGTAGAATAAGCAAAAAAAAAAAAAAAAAAAAAAAACGCAAATTTTAAGGTATTTTGTGTTTAGATTATTATGATAAATGTGGCAAAGTAAAAGGCCAAACAGGATTTTTGAGTATGTGTCAGATGCTATGTAGCAAGAAGATGTGCTCTTGTGAAACTATTGGATTCAACCCGTGATAAGTCATGCTAGTCATTAGCATCCTCAAGCTAATCCAAAGTTAACAATTGAATCTAGGGCAGGGGTGTCCAAATTCGGTCTTTCAGGGTCACTGTCCTGAAGCTTTTTGATGTATCCCGGTTCCAACACACCTGGCTTCCAATAAATAAACACAAGTGTCAATGAAGTTCAGCATAATGACTGATTAACTTAAGTCAGTTTTGTTGGACCAAGGATACATGGAAAACCTGCAGGACTGTGGCCATCAAGGACCGACTTTGGACACCCCTGAGGTTAGCTGTCCAAGATACGAGCTACTATATAAGTTGAATAAGTTATATTTGCGTTATTTGCCACCAAATATTTACAAGTACTGGATTATCATTTGCTTGATACATTACTATTTACTTCTACAGAGAAAACACAGTTTCAAGCTCTCATACTGTAATATTTATTTGGGTTCAAATGTTGTGACTGTGAAAGCAATAGCATTTGATTCATACCCATCCGGCTATTCACTGATCCATCATGAAGACATTATGAGGGCATAATATCATCTTGGAAATGAACACTCCCATTGAAACCACCAGAATTTTGGAATTAGGGCAATCACTGAAAATTTGCAGTGAGCTTTCTTTCTAAGGACATCTAGACAAAGAACAATCAGTCCAAAAGATCAACCAGATTTCCTCTTCTTTTGGGTTAAGGGTTCAAGTTATTAACTTTGTTTGGTCCCATTTTTGGATATGTGTTCAGAACACTTATATTATCATATTGTTGTTGAAGCTGAACAGTTCAAGATTTTCTAAATATCTGCTGAATGACTGGATGTCACTTATATTGCCCTGCTTGCAGTGCCATTTGAGAGTATTGTACAAATACAATTACACAAATGTTGAACAACCTTTTTCCCCCCTCTACATTTTAAAACAAACATTAGCAATATTAAAGTTATTAGGCATGGAGCGTTAGTTCCAGACCTAACCTGATATTACAGGCTTCCAACAAGCCAAATGAACAATTACGTCATCCTTGCCTAGTAGTCAACTTGCACTCCTCCACTCTTTAATGATTATTTACTTACAGAAGTCTATTAAAAATATGCAAAACACTGTGAGAAACTGAGAAAGATAACTACATAGAGTGCTTGTGTAATAGCACTAATGGTGTTTTCTGATGAATGACTCACTAGAAGCATCCCACTGTGTCACCCAGCTCTCTCGCTTTCACTGCACTCTCACCCCTTTTCTCCCTCGCTGAAAAAACTATTGTTTTTTCTCCACAACTCAAAGCCAACCACTGTGCTGCACATGCTACCTGTGCTTTCATACGGTCCTCCTATTTTCAAAAAGGAAGCCGGTATCCATAACAGTTAACAACATCCCTGAAAACAACTTGCCAAATATAGTGTTTATGTGTTTACAATACTATGTAATTTATATTACTTTTGTATGTAGAGGGAAGCAGACTCAGTGTTATTTTTGACAGTCTGTAGAAAGTATTCTAGAAATAGTAGAGAAACAAACATCCCTTTTTTAACATGCCACTCTGCAAAACACTAGATTTACTTGTATCAGTCTCATCTAGTTAGTTAAGTTGTCATCTAATTACCTTGCTCATTGTATTTAATATAAAGTAGTAATAAAGTGCGGAATCAGGAATTTCTTATGGTTGTGATGGGTCTTCGGTTATGCTTTTTTTATAGCATTCCTGATATTTTGATGTTGAGTTGTTATCAGTACTAATGTGACTTGCTTCCCCCCCCCCTACTATAATAAATGCTTCTTCATAATAATTAGACAGTTTGGGCACTGTGTATTTTTTTCAATACAGTCTTAATATTGCTGCATTAAAAAGGCAAATAAATACAGCTCAGTCCACAGATTAGCATAAAAACTACAACCAGGACACTTTTTAAGCCCAAATCATATAATTTTAAAAAATATTATGTTTTGGGCGGATCTACACCTTTACTCCTTGATGTGTGAAAGAGGCGTGAGCTTTGAGTGAGTGGCATTGTGTCTTCTGCCCCCCTGTGGGTTAAAATAAACACCGCATGGAAGCCTGTATTGAGACACCAAGGTTAGTGATTAACCTTGCCTCCTCAGTCTCTCGGGGTAGCGGTAACAACGGATAATACTCTAACAAAGGCATGCTGCCGCTTAGCCGCCACATCTTAACATGGGAGACTGCAACCACCGCATGCACGAGCGGGCTTTAACCGTAGAGGACGACGTGACGGTGGTGTTTCATAAAGTTGTCAGCCATGACAAACAACGCTGTGACGAACATGAAGACGAGCTCGGCAGTGACGAACGGACTGAGGAGAGAATTCATTTGAGAAACAATTGTCTTAATGTTGAGGATGCTGAAGAGAAGGAGGAAGCGAGAAGAAGCAGGGAAACGCTGTGTCTACCGGCGTTTTGCGTCAGAAGCTGCCACGCAGCTTCCTCAGAAGGACGCGCGCGTGAAGGTAGAAGAGTTATCAATTACACTCTAATTATGTCACGTGCCGCTGTTTGCGATAGTGAACTTTATGGTGGAGAGAAGATGCAGATACAAATAGCCAACCAATGACTTCCTGCTTAGTTTCAGTTATACAACAGTGCTACGTCACGTATCAGTGATAAAAGACATCACGTGTGCGCTATTAGCCTATAAACTGGGATATACTTTATTAACAACACATTGTAAACCATAAGACTGTATAAAAAAGTTGTAAACGTATTACTTTCCCGCACTTTCAAAGTTTATGCAATTTATAAAGCCGGTTCAAATGCGCAAGCAACCGTTTTATAAATAATTATATAGTAATTTATTCAACTGTAGGCTATTAGATTACGTCAATGCCGTTTGTGTTTATAATTGACCAAATTTTATTCACTTTAGAACCTCATTCATCCCTTACAGTGTTCATGTTCAGCATGAGCGGCTGGGTTTGCTAAGTGTGTGGCTTTCCTGTTTCATAAGCGGCTTTAAGCCAACATAACATTTCCCATCATCCTTACAAAGGATGCGTGACTGTGCACTTTTACAGTAACAAGCGCACAAGACCTGTGGGCTTTTGGTTTGTGTTGTTTATAGTTTTTTTTATGTATCAACATATTATTAATACTTCTGATTATTGATTAAGCTTTATTGCTGAGTTGATTGTTGTCATTAATCTGCTTATTTCAATAAGAAATTGCCCATCAACCAAAAGGTGTTTGAGAGTACAAATGGGCTTTCTGAATGGTATTATGTGGAGAAGTGAGTCTATTCAACTAATTAGACCCCATTTGTAAAAGTATATTTGACTGCTTACAGGAATTTACATTGCAAGCTCAGACAGGACACAGGTACTGAGTTTAAACATGATTCCATCTTTTAGGAAAATTGATGTTTTAAAAAATAGATCTAAATCTTCCCTTTAAAGCAGATTGTAGTCAATATGAATATGAATGTGAAAAACTATCATTATACACATAAAGTAAATGCCACAGTGGTCAAACATGGACTTTATATAAAATGGTTAGTAAATAAGGATTTGCAAGTCTTTGAACAACCTATTTAACTGATTTATATCGAAATATCTGTTAAATCTTAGTATTGTCTAATAGTAATTAGTTGAATGGCTCACAACCCTCCAACCCTTTAAGCCATGAGCATATTTTCAGAATGAGGAATTACCTTCCTTTCAGTGCCACAAACACATTTCTCAGAACTTGATATGTTGCCAAAACACAAGAATAAGTAAGCAAAAACCTTTAAAATGTTTGTCTAGCTTCAGATTGAAATCCAATCTCTGCAAAAATATCAGTTTGTTTGTCCAAAAGGAGGTTGTTCAAAGATTTCACCACAGGTTTGCAGGTGATGTGTTGTTTTTGCAACAGATTTATTGGTTGCAATCAATCTACTCCGTTTACTGCATCAGGTTTTAAAATGAGGAATGCTGACACTGTTTCGTATTCCACCTTCTTATATTTATGTTAATATCTTTTTTTTTTCCATGTCCAGAGAAAGCAAAGAGATGTCCAGGTCTGGGTTTGTTCTATGCATTCCTGTCAACTGTTTTCTTCTCCATCATTGCCCTCCTGGTGAAAACCATCCACGGCATCCACGCCATAGAGATTAGCGCCATACGCTGCTTCTTCCAGATGGTTTTTGTTGTGCCTTTCCTCATCTACCACAAGTAAGCATGACTTTAATAACTGGTCTACACATGCTATATGATCCCAAACTGTGTTTTTGTGGGTAGATTGGGAGAATAAAACCTCAGAGGTATCACTTAACCCTGCCAGTAATTTTCTCTGGGGATTACTGTTTTTTTGTGTTTATGCCTTTTCACCCACTTTGAAGGCAAAGATCCTGGCTTCTCTACTCAAATATTAAGTTGTCAAAATATTGTGAGAGATATGCATTACTCCACTCATGCTGTTATTGGAAAAATATACAGTGTAAACCCTAAGTTAGAATGGCTCTGAATTACACCTTCTGGCATACAAATGATAGCTTGTGTTGTGAAAATGTCCATTATTCCCACGTAACTATTGGCAGTTGTAAATGCCTTCTTTGTTTCCTTAATATTAGTAAATACATTTTAAGAACTGCATCCAAAGATAAACTGGGATGTCAAGCATTACCACCAGTGTTCTTGTTCCTTCATCTTCCCACTCCTACATCTTTTTATCCTTTTCATTGTTTTTTTATCTTAATTGATCAACTACATATCTGCCTCTCCTCCTTTTGTTTCAGCTCCATTCATGCAGCCATTTGTCACTGTCATCCCTGCTTAAATCTATCAATTTTTTCATCCATCCTTTTTGTGATACCTTAAATTTTCTCCATCTATCCTTTCCTGAATTTTTTTTTAAATGACTTCCTCCATCAGTCAGTCTAGCCATCCATCCTTTCAGTCATCCATTCATCCATCATCTTCATGTCTCTGCTCCTCCAGGACAGGCTTCGTTGGTCCCAGAGATAAACGTATTTATCTGGTGCTCCGAGGTTTCCTCGGCTCTAATGCAATGATCATGCTCTACTATGCAGTTCAGCAGATGCCGCTAGCAGATGCCACCGTCATCA
This sequence comes from Pseudomugil gertrudae, assembly GCA_037177535.1. Taxonomy (NCBI): domain Eukaryota; kingdom Metazoa; phylum Chordata; class Actinopteri; order Atheriniformes; family Pseudomugilidae; genus Pseudomugil; species Pseudomugil gertrudae. The sequence goes on from JBAMHV010000023.1 coordinate 10,132,499, forward strand.
TGTTCAGGTGAGTGCAAAAAGCTTAATTGTTACGGTTTGAACGACACTGTATCAACATTCAAAGTTCATTTTTTTCTTTTCGATTTGTGAACTTTTGCAGGTTTTGTCAGTTTATCATAATCAGACAATCTTGTTTTTTTTAAACTGTTCACCAACTTTTTGTTACTTTTTTCACATGCTCTGTCTTTCTTCCTCTTTATCCGCCCTTCAGCAATCCTGTCTTCACCTCTCTCCTGGCTTGGATCTTCCTGAAAGAGAAATGCACCATTTGGGATTGTGTTTTCACTGTTTTTACCCTCACTGGAGTCATCCTCATTGCCCGCCCACCATTCCTCTTTGGCAAGCACCTCCATGGCATTGAAGGCAATTACACCGACCACGTCAAGGGGACTATTGCTGCTTTTGCAGGTGACATGACAAATAGTTAAAACTAAATTAAGGAAAACTGCTTAGCTTGAAATATGATGCTATGACTTTGTTTATACGCTGGCTTAGGATTGAAGTAGCCCTCCCACTCTCCCCTCCTCCACCAGGCACATTCGACTCAGCTGGGGGATTCACTCTTTCTAATTAAAAATGTCTCTTCTAGGAGGAGAGGTCTCCTTCATATTGTGTTCCCAAATAACTTCTGTCAAAGAAGTCTTCCATGATTTACAACCAAAACAAGCTGAAATAAGACAATCTGCTACAAGAATAAAGAAGCTGAATTAGCTTCTGTTCTTCCAAGAAGATATTGGTTATTAGTTTTCTTTTGGAGCCACATAGTTGTCTTGAAGTTTGTCTATTATAACTACAGAACAATTCATTAATGGAGTTTTCTTTTCACCATATGTGAACAGTCCTGCGTTCACATCCAGTACACAGAACATGTTGCAGAGATGAAGGCATGAAAGCTCAGTGACAGTGAGGGCTATGATAGTCAGAGTGTGTTTGTTACCTAATCTTCTGTGTTTTCACTAAACTGAGATTGCCATTCTAGAATTGATAAGGGATTGAAGCTACAGCACAGCTGGGTTTATTGTGAAGAAGAATCTGGAAAATTTCCAGCTATAAACATTGTTTCATTTTTAGAAAAAACATTTAGTTGTTTGTGAATTTATTTTACCAAACTATTCTTTTGAGTCTTCATTATGCTGCATTATTGTGTTTCATGCTGTGTCATATAAATTGTTTCATTGCAGGAGCGGTTGGAGCTGCTTTTACCTTTGTCATTCTTCGCAAGATGGGGAAGAGCGTACACTACTACCTCTCTGTGTGGTATTATGCTGTCATTGGCCTTATTGAGTGCATCATCGCCTTGTTCATCCTTGAGGAGTGGAAGCTCCCATCCTGTGGACGCGATCGCTGGATGATGATGCTGATTGCTGTTTTGGGCATTGCTGGCCAGATTTTCCTTACAAAGGCACTTCAGATTGAGAAAGCTGGACCAGTGGCCCTGATGAGGACGGTTGATGTGGTGCTAGCATTTTTTTTCCAGTTTGTTTTCTTTAACCGAGCACCAACCTGGTGGAGCCTTGGAGGGGCACTGTGTGTAGTGGCGAGCACCAGTGGAGTAGCACTAAGGAAGTGGTATTCCAACTCTCGCAAGAGCTGATAGACCAAAATAAGTTATTCTATTCCTATATAGTATAATTTTATTCTATTGCAATGTGCTTCTGATTTTCTCTATTTTCCTTGTTATTTGAATGCAAAGTAGTTGAAAGGTTCAGACTCTTTAATGGTTTAAAAGCAGAATTATAATAAAGGACACATCCATATGGATGTGCTTATGAACAGGAGATAGTTTGAAATTCAAAATTGACTTCTCTACGTTACTCTATGATGATTCTCATGAATCAATCAGCTGATGTGTAATTTCTTGAATGCATGCATAAACATGACTCTAAAGGGAGTAAGAGGAAGACAACTCTGCAGCCTGAAGGCAGATTGTGTATCTTGGAGCCTGTGTGGCTGCCTGGACTTCCTATTTTCACCTTAATGAAAACTATTAAAGAAGGACTGGAAGTTAAATTTCAGTTGAGTTAATAAGATAGGATATCTAACCTTTTTTTGGGTTTTGTTTTAACAAATAGAATAGCCAATGTAACACTGGGAGGTTTCATAATGGCTCTGTATTTAAAATAATACATTTCCCTTAATTTTGATTTATACGCAATACTATTGAGTAATTATTTCAGTTGAAGACAATTATATTAATGACCTATAAGGCGGGTTGGTTGTTGACATATTACAGTAACATCAGTCATAGCAAATAATACCACAGCAGATAATAAAATCCCAGCATTGGTTACAAGTTCTTACCTAAAAACAGGTCTATTCTGTATGAGTCTCTCAGGGATTTCTCTCATTTTATTACCTGAAAATGACACTTTCATCTAAATCTAACCAAGTTATCTTACATATGATCTTTGCTACTCCTTTTCCCATTATATGTACTGTATATTAGAAGTGCCTAATGCAGGGAGTGATGGCCTCCATCTTTCCCGGATACAACCAACAAGTAACCAGCAACTTGCAGCTCTTACATCACTGTGCTAATGTACACTAATTAAATGTGAGATGATTCATGTGCACAAGGGTCATTCTCATATTAATTTGCATTTTGTGAATGCTTCAAGCAGCAAAGCTGCAGCAAGGACCTCTACTGTTCTGATTTTATTCTCCACTAAAATTGTTTGTAGAGCAAAACTGTCAAGTTGTAGAAGTGTGAAACTTGGTGACCATGGTTACACATTTTCCACTCTTCTTAGACCCCAAAACTAGCCCTTAAAGGTTCAATGTGATTTTGCAACCATATTAGCAAAACTGTAACAAAATTGATATAATTATTTAAGTCATATAATTTTTGCACCTTTGACTTATTATTTTTTCTTTGTCTTTTTCTTATTGTAGTTTGTCCTAAACATAACTTGTGATAAACTTCATAGTTTGAAGTATTACAAAAATTCAATCTATTTGTATTTTATGTGCAAATTAATTTGCATTGATTCATTTACCAGATTTTCAGTAACTTTTCTTGCATTTAGACAATGACTGACCCAAACTGAGACATACGGTGAGGAGTCATCATTATGCATGTATACCAAAGCGCAATGCACTTTACCACTAAGTGGCAAATGTAAACGTGTAACTGGTTTCATGGATTAGTGTAATTCAGTTAAGTTCTTAGCGAACATCAGTTACAGTATCTTCAAGTCTTTATTTAAAAGCGACTCCAGGTAACTCAGATATTCTTCATATAGACAATTTGTCATTGAAAATGGTGTTCAGAAAGGTGAAGACCTGTACCTGCAGTACCATTTGTTGGTATAATAAGAACATTGTCAAAGTTTTACTAATGTCTGATCAAAGTTGACCCAAATATTTGACAATACTTGCAAATTCCAGTGATCAGTTTATTTTTTCCACCATTGTTTGATGTTGCAAATATGTCTAGACATAACGTATCCCAATTTTGCACATATGTATAATTTTTAGAGATACATCAAGTAATACATCTCACTTTGCATGTGGTTCCAGTCATATAAACCCCAATATGCAGTGGCAGTTTCTGAATATTATGTTTTAGAGCATTTATGCTGTTTTGCGTTTGGCTGCCTGAGTTCCAGTCATTGTAGCCTCAGGCTATGGTGTCATCTTAAAACTAAAGTATAACATTAATCTTCTTGGCAGTCTAAAATGTATTTTTCATGATGTCCAAAGTGAGACAATAGTATCTGACATAAGTGTCAGTAACCTGCCAATAGACTTCTGCTGTTTAACAGCAAAGATGGCTTCAAGCCATTATGTGAGAATAAATCCTGAATTATTTCATAGAGCTAACACAGCATGATCTGGGTAACACTACTCCTGTGTCAAATAAGGTTTTACAGTGGAGTGTTATTGTTTTTGCAATATCTCCAGTTACTTAAAATGATAGTCATATCTAGCTTTTGTGCCAAAATGAGGTGGGGGAATACATTAAATACACATAAATGATTAAAAAAAGACTTTAAATATATGGTATTTAAACATAGCACATGTTAAGCTTTAAAATATATTTTTAACTATTTATTTAGACTTTTACAAAGTTGCTTTATGGTAATCCTCGTATCTGTTTAAATTGTAAGAAATCTAGCTTTATTAAAAAGAACATGGAAAAATGCACACACTGTGATGCTCACATGCACTACTGTACATTTAGGCATCGCAGTATTATAAAGAGCAATATAATTGATGAACAGATGGGATTAGTGCTTGATGCTGCTACACAGGTAGTTCCTACCCTGGACTTCATCTTTGCTGTATTTTTATGACTTGTTTTTTTCTGTTTTCATTAAACCTGTTGAAGACTGAGAGCAGTATTCTGATTTGGAAGTTTACTGCAAATCTGAAATGTCATCTGTGTTTTTGACAATTGATTGTTTATATATCCTTAAATATCTTTCTATAAAAAGTTAAATTTGAACATATATAGAGTGCAAGGCCGTGTCATGTCTCCATCTCTGTACAACACTCGATAAGACTTGATCTTTCTGAAAAAATTGCTGTGGTTTAAATAAATGGATTAGAAAATGTCCATGCAACCTGAAGCTCTGATTTTTATTCATATATAATTTCAATTTTTATTTAAAATATGATAACTAAGATTGGGTCACTACAAGTTGACCCAATTTTGACCTTCTAACACTTCTGCTGCAACACTTTCTCACTTATTTCAGTTTTTCCTTCAACCTTTTTATTCATATTTAAACAAGATTTCATTTTAAAATGTAAATATTTACTTTCGTGATCAACTTTCTTCAGCATTACAGTTCAACAAGTTTAGTATTCAGGCATTCACCCTGCTGTTCTGCAAGAACAGCAAAGTTCTAGTTAGTATTAGTATTTCTGTCTGTGCATCAAATGATTCTTTGAGATGTATGTAATTGATAGAATGTTATAATTAAAAAATAAATTCTGTGTGAATTTATAAGTCGTGCTTGGTGTTTTCTTCATATTCTGCGGATGTTTTTGCATATGAAGCGCGTTTGTACTTGTCGGCTGCTGTACAAATGATACTTCATTAAACTATTTCAACTCTAAGTTTTACTTGAAAAACACACGAATGATGAGGAGACATTGCCTATAGTATACCTGAAGCATTATGAGAAAAAAATATCTTCCCATTCAAGAAGGCAATAAACAAGAGTGGTACAAGCAAGTGTGTGTCCACAGAACAAACTATTGAATTAGGGATGATACTGCTCAAATTATTACCCAGCATCATTGTGCTTGGTTGTATTCACTTCACACTGTATCTTTGTTTATTTCCAATGCATAGGCAGACAGGATGCAGCTGTGGGGATATGTATGCATGCAGAATATTTACATTTGGGTCTCATTATAACTAATATCTGTTGAATAAAAGAAAATACCAATAGATAGAAAAATAGACTGACAGGATCAGCTTTTAGGAGAACATATATTTAATGTGTTTAGTGTGTAAACTACATGTGCTAATAATAAACCTTGTTCTATTATATAAGTGCTTATTATATCTGCTCTCATCAAGTCCAACTTTGTTCAATATTCATTTGTTCAGGCAAAAGATGAGGCTAACCATTGTTTCCAATAACGTAAGGGTACATTTAGTTTTTATTTCACTATAAATATTTTAAATAATTGCAAATAGTATGTTAAATGGTTAAAAGCTTACTCAAAACTGTAAATCAACATTTCTGAAGATGAAACATTTGTATATAATATAAGACCATTTAATTCAGGACCTCAGTAACATGAATCAGACAGTGCAATGCTGTCTTATGTGTTAAAGTTTTTCTGACAGCAGAGGGCAGGATCCACAAAAATAAGGATTTTCTTTTGCTGCTTCAGCAATGTCTAAGTCATCAATCCAAACACTGATGTCACAGAAGCAATTACTTTCTTTTAATGGAAGTAAAGGTCCAGTCTTATTGTAGATTAGGTCTTCAATATTCCAACCCACATGGAATACATATGTGATGCTTTGGAGTTGTATATGATTTAAACCATCCACCAGTTGACAAAGTGTTATAAAGTCTTTTGCCAATATGACTTCAAATCAACACTCATGTAGCCTACTCCATGTATTCCAGATGCTCTGTGGCACTGACATTGGGCATGTTTTAAAATGAAACACTTGAGAAAAAAAACATCCTGAAAAAATACTGACAAATAGAACAAAGAAACAGTTGCAGTAAAAAAAAAATCCTTTTTTTCTTTGTTTTTCTTTTCTATGTGTACATGGAGGCTGATATAATGACATATGGTCACTGGCTTGTAAAATACTGTCTTCCCACTGCAGACAACTCCTCACTTATTTCCCTACAATCATTCCGTCTGTAGTTTTCAGATAAGCCTGCATCTCTCAGTGTACGTGTACAAATGCTGAACATTTGATTTTTGCTTTCATCAGTCTCTGTGCTATTCCATATGTCTGACAGGACCTAAATCAGAAACCGTGCAGGAATATTAATCTATATATATTGATAGGTATACAGTAAATTGTCACCTACATTAGCAAGATGGCCTGTGACCTCTCTGCAGATCTAAGCAACAACTATTCTCTGTAAGCAAATTATCATTATCAGGTATGTGTCAAGACTATGTGTCAGGTAACCAGTATGATCAGTATGAAGTGATGTTAACTTCATATGGCTTTATATAGGTACACTGTAGTCGCTGTTGCCCCAACAAGGATTAAGTCACAGGTTAGGTATAATAGCTCGATGCTAGTCTATATAATGAACCCGTGAATGCAAGTTGGGGCCTTTCCACCATGAGCCATGGCCCTGCCTGTCTGTGTAGACGTGAGCAAACAAACAACCTCAATTGAAAGCAGGGATACTTCCTCCTTTGAATCTGGTTATTTATTTGACCACCTACAAAAGAGATCATGTAACCCACATGTCCCACATTTTATCACTAACAACCTCTCAATGATTTCACAATGTGTATGTTTTATTGGATTTTATGTATCCTATAAATAAAGATGCTGTTCAGCATCATATAAAATATATAATATACCAAATATTTAGGAATGCCCCTAACATATGGTGATGTTAAATGCAAGATAATGCTTAAAAAGCCACCAGTCCACCTTTTTTAAATCAGAGAGAAGGGGATTCCCAAAGGTTTGTATGCTCCTGGGTGGAGATTTACAAGGTTGGACATTCCTGTTGGATGGCATAAGACTTCCCATCAGTGGAGCCAGAAAGAATTGGAAACTAATCGCTCATTTTCCAAGTTGAAATAAATGCTGTTGTAGTTGTCAAGTGGGAAAGGGTATCCTATTCGTGCACGTGCGTTAAGCAACTCACAATAATGGCAACAATGAAGTGGTGGAGAGAGAGCAAGGGGGCCATTGTCTCTTAAAGTAAAGCAAACATGGATTTAGTATTTCCTATTCAATGAATTTATGTTCTGTAGAGGAAAATTATTGTAGAGCAGAGAGCAAAAAATGCACAAGATGTGCAGCATATAAAGTATGAAACTGGCCAAAGCGAGAGTGGTCGCCAGACATTCCAATGTAGTGACACACTAAGACACACAGGCACACAGCAAGCTACTATAGAACCGCAGTTATTGTCCTCCTGTCCACAGTTCATTTGGCTACCCAGAGGGAAAGCAAAGGTGCTTTTAAGTGTTGTTGGATATATGATAATTTATCCCAAAGCATCTTCAGTATATGTGATGATATCACAATTGAGAACTGTGTAAAAGGTGTCACACCATGTGCAATGCAAATAAAAACATTCCTCACACAGACTTTACATTAAGGTACAGCCTACCTGGGAACTGTTAACCCACACACTGTAATAGTAGTAACACCACTTTGGCCTTAACTTCTCTGATTGATAGGTTGGTAATATCTTAATCCAGAAAGCATGCAATGGATGAACACTGAATAGTTTAAGTGAATATATATGGCTCTGAAACATCTCAAATCAAAAGTCATTTGCCAAGTTAGTTGTCAAGATTGAATCTTGACAAACATAAATAGCTTATTTTGTTATATTGTGTCATTATAGTAACAGCAAAATTTCAGTATTGGGGCAAAACCAATGCAACACATCAAGAATATAAAATTATCTACTGTAATCAGTGTTTATTGTTATCATATTTACTGATAATGGCTAAGCTGAATGATGTCTGACATCAATAAGCTGACATACACGTGCATCTCTAGTCAATTGTTTTAGCTATTATACAAATTGTATCAAAGACTAAAATAAATAAAACTAATAAGCCTTTTGTTTTCCTGTTACATTGAGTATTTTTGAAACTTTACAGCTAAGTCAGTCAGACAAGCAAGTTCATGGATGTATGTTAGACTTGATGAATGTGACAGATCAGATAGCTGCCACTCATTCATAATGGCACTGCTGGAGCAGGCTGCTGGATTACATCTCAGTTATAAGCTCTCCATATTGCCATCATGTTTACGAAAAAGTTGTTTTGATTAGCAACTGTTTGTTTATTAAGAACATATTAAAGTACTACAGTTATTTTTTTTTGTACAGCACTTTATGGATAGTTAACTGAATGTCTTTACATTTTTATTGCATGTACCATAGTTGACTAAATCTATTCTAATGCATTGCATGCATGATGCCACCAAAGCCAAAAGCGCTTATGCAAAAACTTTATTCAACAGTTACAAAGTATTCCGAGGAGCATATGAAGGCAACAGCAGGTCGGAGCGGTTTCCCACCGCTGCACGAGCTATGTGCACGAGCTATGTGCACGAGCTGCTGTGTGCACGAGCTGCTGTGTCAACTGTGCGCGAGCTGTGAGCCGAGTACAGTCCTACAAAACCTGTGTTGAACAAGCCTCGCGTGCCGGTTTGGTGGATGCTAAGCGGACCAGACAACGCTGGCTGATAAGTTTGTGTCACCGTGTCCTAACAAGGTAACCGCATCGCGACTTTAAGTTTAAGTTGGGTTTTCGCGAATAACTTTGCATCACTATGTTGTGTAGATGCCTCAGTGTTTGTCCAGTCACCCCCCCTCCACCCCCAAATCAGCAGCTCAGTTGGTAAAGTTATGGCATAGCTATATTTTTTTTTATGTTTTTAGAAGTAAATGCGAATGGAATAATATGACATATATTGTGAGTTGCAGGTATATAGCAGAAAATGTTGTGAGGATGTGGTTTGTCTTGTTTGTACGATGTCTCATCGTATCGTATGAAAAAAAGGAAAAGAGGAAAAAAACACGTGCTGTGATGTGAAGTCTCTTCATGGCGTTTATACTACGATTAAGTTCGTTTACTTAAGTTTTCGACTAAAGTAATTATTTTAAAATTGTGGCTCATTGCTTGTAGCATTACCATTCCTGTGGCAGGTGTTGTGTCCGCGTTAGCCTTTTAGTTTGACAAGTGACGTCACTGTTTACATTGGGATCCCTTTGACATCCCTAATGAATGTTGACCTATATTTCTATAACTCCTTTGTATGTATCCTTAATCAGTTCCACGTGGGCATAAAAGGGAAACAGCTCAGATTGATCCAGATCAGAATCAGCCTGACAAAGGGACAGGGATTTAGCCTGGTATGTTAAATGTAGATACACGTGGATAAATAAACAGGGTGTTTTTCAGTGCAAGTAAGGAGACATGCAAGGACAAAACATGACCTCTTACTTGCACTTTGTTTACTGGAAGCATACCAGGAGATCCACACTGATGCCATAATTAATGTAACGAGATGCTTCTGATACTTTGCTTACCTTGTGTAAAATGATTTACTTGGGTAAAATCCACTATCATCTGTACCACGCTCTCCTTACACCATGATGTTAGGCCAATACTTCACTTTTGCAGTTTTAGCTGTGGTAAATATTCTTTAAAGGAATGTAAACAAAACAAAGCGGTTTTAAATTCATTTTTACAAATAGGATGTTTATTGTACATAGTATATTGTATATATGCTATATGTATTTGGAACATTTTGACTTGCTCCAGTCGCTGAAGACTTATAGTGCCTTGTTGTAGTGGTTGGACTGGTTTGCAAAACTGCCATTGTCTTTCCTTCTGGAAATTCAAGCAAGCGATTTCTTTTTGTGAATTATACAGTACATTTTGGATGATGAGTTGTTATTATAACTGACTTATTTTAACAGCTTTTATTAAGCTGCATTCAAATTGTGGTCGATACCCATAATCAATAATAACATTGCCATTATGGCTGTTAAGCAATATTTATCACTTGCGATATTTTAAAATATTGGTTATTATGATTAAATTATGTACAGAGTTAGTGTTAATGTTAGCTGCATTAGCTTCCCACCATTGTTTGCAAACTTCTGGATGGTGGTTTTCAGATGACATATCAAATATGTGGTGGTAAATGATTTGATGCAGCATCTTTTACGCTTTATGAATTATTAATTTGTGCTAGTAAGGGAGCTTTTTTTTTACATATTCATTCAAAACAATATAGTTAAAATGAGTAATGTAAGGCATATAAAAAGAAACCTCTTATGGTGTCACTGAAAATATGATGACTCAAACACTGAAACCTTGTACATTTTTCAACTGTATTGTGGAAAGCCTGCTCATTTATCTTTTTTAAATAGTGCCACATTTGTAAAGAAAATGCATGTAAAATGAGCAGCAGAGATGAATATATGTGTTGTGCATTTGAAAAACTTGCCAATTCTTCTCTGTTAAACAGCAAATTCTCTTACTGACTCTTTGCTTTGTTTATTGGACCGTATTATTAAAGTCGGAAAAAAAAATAGACGTATTTGTAATTCAAACAGTTTAACAACAAATAAAAAAAGGCATTGGTAGTATGTGGTAAAACCATACATAACCACAACAGCATGATACCTCCTCTTGCTGGTTACATCCCAGTACTCAGTCAGCATTTGGTGCTAAGCAGCCAGTGTGGCTGTGCTGCACTTTGGCATTAACAGGATACCCAAGCCGATCCCACTACTGTTCATGAATTGACACTAGTTACAGAATCAGTTTTTGATGCGGCATTGGAGATTTTCTCCAGTGATGAAAAGTCTTGTTTTTCCAGTTGGAGAGATGTCGCCACGCAATCTCACTGTCTTCATCAAAAATTGTAACCGTATTGTTGCCGCAGTAAGCCCATTGCTCTCCACAGCTTCTCTACGTCCTTGCAGAATCTGTACTCATTGCATAATGTAACATTCTTCCACATATCCAAGTTTCAGTGCACATGTTTTTAACACCAGCGCACACAGACCTGTCGGTGAAGGTCAGTTACAACTGCCAATAGTAGAATAATTAGCTTGGCATTGGCATTTTATTGGTGCAGTGTGCATGCTTAACTCTTCTGCTCATCGTCATGTAGCAACATTTACAAGGGAAATAAAAAGACTTTTCAGTGGTATAAGAATAATTGCCAAAAACCATTGTTACAGCAAAGGAACCAAATAATAAAATGCAGATATCCTTTTGTAGCTTTTGTACCAAGTTTATGAAGTTTAACTACGTTCCTAAAACAAAAGTTGCATGCAACAGATTTTAGTGTGGAACCCACCGCTGCCTTAGTTGTTTCTGATACGAGCATGTATATGAGCCTTTGTTAGGCTAACAAGCGAGCACTGGCTAATTGGAAGTTGATTGCACTTTTGAATCACAGAGTAAACTCACACAGAGTGGACAAAACGGCTCATTTTGATTTTAATTAATAGCAACAAGTTTGTTCTTGCATGAAAATTTTTAGCACTACCGATCAGATAACGCTAATGGTTATGCACCACATGGTAGCCTATCATATGGACATGATTCATGTTTGTTACACTCCTGCAACATTCTCCTTTGCTTTGGATAAACACACTCGCACTCAAAAAAGCTCTTTTCTTCTGGTTCTGCAGTCTCCTCCTTTTGAGATGTCCTTAATTTTGTCTTTGTTAAAGAGCTCATGCAGAAAATTTGCATACAGTCACATTGAGGTGCTTATCCACTGTGGAAAACAAACCTCTATCTGAATCAGCCCTCTTTCTCTGTCGTTCCTCTAATGTACACACTAACTGATGCAGAGTGCTGCAATCGTTCTGTACAGTTTCCATGGACGTCTTTCACTGCACTGCCCCCTAATCAAAGCCATATGTTCCCCAGATCCCTTGCATGAAAAGTCTGTTCTGTTTTCAGCGGTGCTTCCTGTAAAACCAGCCTCCTACTTTGTGACTGACAGAGGGAGTCATTCACAGTAAAAGCTAACATGCAAAGATTGATAACTGATGTTTCATATTCTGTAGGTGTATTCTTTTTTGTGTAGCTAGAATTAGTCTGATACTGATAGAATCCATAGTAACACGGTGATATCATTTATGAACGTTTTTTTTCTCATTTGGATTCCTGTGGAATTGTTCATTATGTTTCACGGGCTGTTCAGCTGGTTAGTTCAAGTGAAATCCTTCAGGGTTTTCGGTTGTTGGAATGAGCTTTTGGAGGATTACTATGCAGTGAAGTATGTATGAGCAGTTCACATACTTTAAGGGTAATGAGAATGTGTTACTTTTGTTGACATAAATGCTCATTCTGGTTTGCATTTAGCAGCTGTGTCGGTTAAATAAACACATTTCTAACTAACTGGACGGAGATCTGAAGGAAAGCAGTCTATAGACTGAGGGATCCCATTTGGTAATGTTTACTTTTAGATGAACTAATCCCTGTGCTGGGACCAATATCTCCTATTCTAATCACTGCTCATTTCAGTTTTCATCATCATCATCATCATCATTAGGGGTGCATCTCGTACAGTCATAAAACTTAATGCCATTGTGGGTACAAACTACCATGAGCATGAATTCACCTGTGACCAGTATTGTGAGCACAATACAGGTCACACAGTAATGTTAAATACTGCAAACTATTATTTTAGTGGAAAAGAGGTCAGACAGTAATCGGAATTTTCTTTTTAACTGGGAAACTTTTAAAGAATGTGACTCCATTAAAGGCATGTGATGTCTTTTCTTTGACTCTGTTCAAGGAGGGAAGGTTCATTTTCTTAAGAAATGCATTTTTTAACTTAAATGAACTGTGTATGATAGTTTATAACTATTTGTAATACTACATATATGGAAAACTGAAGCTTTACAATACAACCCACTTTAGCTGTATAAAACAATATTTCCATAAAATGGTTAAAAAGTTCTTTATGTTACCTTTTTGCTATCTTTTAAATCATGTATTTCTAACTTTTTTTGCTTGCATTTTTACTCATAAGTGATCACTGACAGGGCTGTCACTAGGTTTGTGAGTGTAGCCATACCTTTCTTGAAATCTACTTGCATTTGGATTGTACAGTATTACCATATTGTGTCCCCATGACATGCCTTATTTTCTCTAAGTGCTAACATAAACTCTGCTTTGCCTACTGGCTGTGCAATATTTAAAGAAAACAATCATAGATGCATTTGTAAAGTTACCTAGCAGAACCGCATTATTGCTTGCTTCCTCACATTAGGGCTGAACTTTACCGTACTACATGTGAGGGTGGATCTAATCACATACCAGGCTGTGAGTCATCGTTTGGATGAGTTGTGAAATAATCCCTCATGAATGAGCGTTACAACAAAGGCTTTCATCTGATGGTAACCCCCCTCCACCTTTTCCCCATTTAGGGGATGAATGGTGATTTGGGCTTGGGGCTCAGAAATTGTCGCCATCTGCTGAAACACAAAACTCAGTCACACCTTCTACTCACACACAATTTGTACTCATTTGAATGAGAATTAATACACATAAAGGATTTTTAATTGAGCTTTTAATTGATCATTTCAGAAATTCCAGATCTAAGTTATACTTTTAAAATAACCTCTGATATTTTTTCCTTAATTAGCTTAGCTTTTAAATATCTACTTTAAAATATTTTATTCACAGCAGTTTGCAGATGGCCCTTTGTGAATAAATGAGGGAACAAGTGACACGCAATCTCACTTAATAATAAAAAAAATGCATCTGACTCTTACTACTGTGTACTTTCTCCAGGACTTTTACATCATTCTCTGCTTTGAGCACCAAAGTTGGTGTTGCACTTCATTACAGCATGAGAAAATGTTGGATCTTATTAAGCAGATGCAGACAACTGTCTGTCTTCATTTATTCACAGTTTTCTGTGCTCTGCTGTACGGTGAGTTTTATTTTGGCTTCTTTTTAAGTCTACAGGATTCCTTAAACTGTCTGCATGCTCAAGCCATGAGCATGTACCTCCCATTGTCTGCGAGGTACAAATATGATTATAAAAACATCCTTAATGATTATGATCGGCAATCATTGAAACATTTGGTGAAATCAAGAAGAAAAACAACAGTAGAACTCAGGGTTGTAATTAAAGGATTGGGACAGAAGAACTGTGTTGGCACAAGAAAACCATTAATTAGTGTTGCTGAGTGGAGAAAAGGGCTTCAGTCACAGCAGATATTCCAGGGCAATAAGATGAAGCGTCACCAAGCCTAGTGTACTATACAAGCCTGTGGGGCCAGTGCATTGATCTGGGACTGCTGCACTTGGTCAGGTCTAGGTTCAGAACAATATGAACCCAAAGAATGAGGTCATCTGACTACCTGAATATATTGAGTAATCAGGCAGGATTTTTTTCTGCTTTGATGGCATACACATATTCCAAGATGACAATGTTAGGATTCTTTGGGTTGAAATTGTGGTAGAGTGGCATTCAAACATTTTCACACATGGATTGGACACACATGGTCCGGAAAATTGAGTGCTGGATTTGCACAGTGGTGGAACTGTCCCATCATCAGTACACGATCTTGGTGAAAAATGAATGCAGCACTGGATGGGAATATGTCTTGTGACATTTCAGAAGCTTGTCAAAACAATGCCACAGTGAAAGCGTGCCATAATCAAAGCAACATGTGGTCAAATGATCTTTTTCCTGTAAATTAAATGCCATTTAATTGACTGAAAATGGATTTATAGATAGGGTTTTATTATTTCAGGGTGGGCTCAGTATATTCTTTTCCATTTTAATAGTGGATTCACACACTGCTGGTAGTTTTCTCCTGGCAGGAAATTTGCTAAGCAGAATTAATCAAATCCTTGTAAACTTTGATGGATAGAAGTGTGGAATTTTTTTTTACAAAACATTAGACAAAAAGTTCATACAGAAATCATTCGTAAATATTTAAAATATCTTAATAGAAATTTGTCCTTGGGGGGCATTTTGTTTAGTTCTGCACCTGCCAGTATAAATGACTGTTGAGGTGAAACTTTTATTTCAATAAATTATATGCAAACCTAAAATAAACAGTTTGATTGGCTCTTGGTCTTTTCATGGTTGGCCCATCCTTCATGCCATTTTTTTATTGCATTGCTCTCTGTCACGGTTTCTTTTTCTCTCTCCCCCTGTCCCACACTTAGACAGTGTGCTTGAAGCTTGAATCACCCAAAAATCTGGAGCATTAGAGTAAAACAAACAAAAAAGAACCATCTATTTTTGGAGCCATGAGTTCAGAGAGGCTTGGTATGGTGATGGCAGTAGACAATACGGTATTTAATAGGGTAAGTGAAGTAGAAGGGATTGAACGTTTGCTTGGTCAGTGCACTTGTCACTCCGTGTGACCTGGTTTTTACTGTGTGGGTGTGTTTGTGTGCCTATGTGTGTCTGTCTACATTTGTAGCCCTAGGCTGAGATTTAGCCTGGAAGAACCATTACATTTCCCAGCAAGGGTCAGAGTTCAGCTGATAACAAGAACCATGAATGTTTCTACTATCTGTAGCAGTGAGTCTACACTTTTTAATTACTTCTTGTATCTAGTGTGTTTGAGATAACCACCTGAGGTATTCAGTCTGAATAGCTCTTTATTTTATTTTTGTTTTTATTAGCAGATACTGACATGACTGATGTTCTGTGATTTTTAATCTCACTTTTATAAATAAATTCAAGCTTATTAGCAGGTGGCCACAAAATAATTAATATCAAAACAGGTGGTTAATTTTGAGACAATTGAGACAATATTGGCTGTTAATGCAGGTTTTTACAAAGGTGTATTGTTATTGTTGTACTTTATTTACTTTATTTATTTGTTTTTAGGGAGATTGAAATGCTCATTTATGATGGCATAAATGGTTTAAATGTTATATCTAACCAAAATGAAAACAATAACATGAGTGCTGACAGGATATGAGGTCATATTTTGTGGCTACAGTTGCACAAACTCTTTTGATTTATCTGGTTTGACCTGTTGGTTTACTATGAAACATTCCGGTTGCACCATCATTGTTGATTTGACTCTGCATAGTGAAAAAAATATAGAAGTGTAACCTTGCATTATAACTTTCTGATGGTAACATGGTATAACATGGATAACATTTTGCTGATTGGTTTGTGATTAGTTTTACAGCTTCTAAGTTTTTCTGTCTGTATTCGGAAATTGAATTGAAAATGTTTCTTATCATTTCTAACATAGAAGTAGGTCAGGTGTCATCAGATATTTACTCTCAGGCAGCATTGTCACTCCAGGTGTACAGCTTTTATGTAAAGTAGTTTCGGTATCGAGTTTATGACCAGCTGGAGATTGAGCAATCTTAACATATTCATTTTTTAATTATTACACATTTAAAAATGTAAATAAGAAGTATTTAATTAATGGTGGTTTTATTCTGAAAGTTTCTCTGTAGTTCCTGTAAAACAAAAGCAGTGATCAGTGCACTAACTTGTGCCTGCTGTGTGCTGCTTAGATCAGTTAAATAAAGCCCTGTTTGAACTCACATTGTAATCTGTGCACTAGACTAAATCAAGCGTTGTTTCACTATAGTTGAAAATCATTTTGTTTTCTTGGCAGTTAAATCAGTAACATCAAAAAGCCGCAATTAAGCTGCAAAGCATACATGACTTTGAAGTTTTAGATGTCAGTTTTTGATTTTAAATGTACCACTCATCTGTTTCATCCCTCTAGTAGACATGCTGTCTGTTTTATAAGGCTCTGTACAACATTCAAAGAGTCTGCAGACATGCAACACACACACACACACACACACACACTCCTTGGTGTATTTGTGTGTATGTTTCCCCCCTTGTTTTCTCTTGTTCTGTCCTCAGTGAAAACACACTCACACTAAATGTCAAGCTGCCCCCCTCTCTGGGTCTGTCCCACATTCCTATTGTGGCCCACACTTTCTGGCAGGAAACTAGGGGCTGTGGTCACTTTAATTATAAGGTTTTAGCCTCTTTTCTTTTTTTTTATGTCATCATTGGCCGCCATGGCGATACTAGAACCACACAATTAGTATGTTTGGTATATATGCGTGTTGAGGGCGAATTCATCAGCTAAGGGTGTATTTAAGTGCAGCACAGTGCATTAATTTTCACAGCACAGCTGTAATTCACCTTGATTGCCTATTTTATAGATTTACATGAACGGAGAAGGGAACAATTTTTTTTTTGTAAATGTTAGTCGTATTTGTTTTTTTTTTGTGTGAATATGGCCATAAGCTGAACATTTTTCACTAGCAGGTATTAGTGTCATAGATGTTGATCAGTCACTTTTTTAATGCTCTTGGCTATTTTGTGGCTTCATCTAAACGTAATGTTGTTTGCCACTGCTGGACAAAACAAAATAAATAAAACAAAATTGAAATTGCTGTGATGACAGCAGGAAGAAGAAACCCCTTAGAAACTTTACTGGTAATCATCCAAGAGAGATGATTCAAGTCAGTAGATTAGTTGTTCTGAGTTTGGGATCATATCTTTTTGAGATATTCTGTAATCCCATGAAAGCCTAAAATGAACAAACCCTGGATTTATTATCATTAATGTGTCTGTCTTGTCTCTGTTTTTCAGGATTTGCAACTGGACAACTATGCCACAGTTCCGTATTCATGTTAACATAAAGTTTGCGTACACAGGGACACGCATTGCCCTGTGAGCTGTGACTGCAACCGTACTATCAAGGAAATTCCTCAGCCCTCCAGGGTCACTTCGGTGGGTTTTTTTATCTACTGGTTTATGCAGCTGCACAAGCTTCTGTATTCACAACACGCAGACACAAAGCATACTGTGTATGGACAGACTGTCTTAGTCACTAAAGATGTTATTAGGAGTTTGGGTTATTTTCCTCAGTGCAGGCTTACATACATAAAAGTTCACAGCATTAGAATTTAAAACCATTTGGACTGCAACCAGCAATTATTAGTTAAATTTATTATTTTTTTTTACATTTTCTAATATAAAGAAATCTTTATATAGTTAACAGATAACTGAATTTTTTTAATGTTGAATCCTCTGTAGGACAAACATGTATCAAATCTTTACACTAGAGATGTTAGAAAAGTGGAACAGTTTTTGCTTTTGAACTGTCCAAAAGAGACAATGTATGTCTTCAATATGGAAGACAAACTAGAAGTGTGTCTTCCAGTAGATTTTCTGCCTAAGTAATTGTGTAATCTTAGTACTTTTTTTTTTTAAACCACAGCGAGACAAGGACAAAGCAGGACTGCGAAGGTACACGTGATGGCCACTGAAGAAAATCAGACATATGCTGGGCATACAGTACTAGCTCGACGTGTTTCACCTCCATCCACTGGAGGCAGACCCAGCAGAGATGCCAAACATGCAAATAATGGCCAGGAAGTATGGCGAAGCTCTGACCAACTGTGGCTTTCAAAACAGCGTAGCAGCCCTTCCCTCCTCTTCTACAGGAAACTGTCATGTGATAATATCAAAGGGACAATTTTGGATGAAGAACAAGTGGACTGTGTTTACAGCTCAAAGGTTCGAAGCACCAAAGAAAACCTTTTTTCAGAACTGTCGACTGGCAGGAATAATGAAGGAAAAATAGTAACCAGACAAAGTACAGAAGGATCTCTGTCTCAGCAGGACACACCTAGGGACATTGTAAATGTAGGAGGTGACAAAACAAGCAACATCCACCACTCTTGTGCCCTGTGTAGCGGGTGTTTGGATGCATGTCCAAACATTTGCTCCTGGCAAAAACTGAAATCCAGTCCAAGCCACAGCACCAGCTCTGTTCAGAGCCCCTCTTACTCTAACAAGAGACATATTCGTCACAGCAGCATGCCCATGTCTATGCTGACTTTCCACAAGGTACTAAAGTTAAACATTGACATTCTTTTTTTCACAGTAAAAGATAACAAATTGATTCCAATTTAGGCTGCTCATTTTAGACAAGACTGTAAAGCGATTTTTAATCTGCTTTGTGTCACCTTGTCTTTCACCTCAGTGCAGTCCCTCAAGTGAGCCGAGCTCCTCTGTGTCTTCTCCCTGCGGTTCCCCTCTCCACTGGCAGCATCATCAAAATGGACACATACCCGTGCACCGCCTCAAAGATGGATTCTCAAGTTTAGAAAGGCTCAACAGAAGGCCTCGGGTTAAAAAGTGTTCCTTGGAAGCCCTATTCCTTCAACGAGCATCCATTGGAGTCCTGGGATCATCCTCGGAAGGAATCAGGAGATGTAGCAGGGGCAGCAGTAGTGATGAGGGGGATGAAGAGGGACTGAGGGAAGAGTTTGTCAGGAACCGCAAAGAGCGTTCCACTGTCCTGGTGAGGCGGTTTTTGAGGAATAACCAGAAGGTACGTGAGGCAAAATCACACTTCTCCTTCTAATTTCTTATTGAAAGAATTAGTAAAAATAATCAGAAATTCTTCTTCTCAAAAGGTGACTAAGTCAGTGTGTGCTGGAACAAAAGCAATTGTCAGAACACTGCCATCAGGACACATCTCAGAGGATGTCTGGGGAGTTGTTGTTGATCATAGATTCTGGCGTCCCAGCAAGAAAGACATCTGGCCAATTCTAATGCAGGGAGCGGCATTCAGAGGCTGCAGAGGGATGCTTTGCTTCATTAGTGTTAACCTGCAGAAGGTAAGGCAATAAATACATTTGTGTAGAGAAAATGACAAAACAAACATTTAATCCAACACGTGGTGTATTGGTTGTCACAAGAGTGCACAAGTTTCTTTTCACTAGGTGCTATTGAAACTGATAGAAATCTGAAACAGTGCATCTAAATGGATGTTTTCAGATGGCTTTTAGGCCTTTCTCTGAATTAGTTTATTAATTTTGTTGCAGTGGGAACTATTTAGACCTTATCATGGTAACATGTAACATGACTGATACTTTTGTTTCTGTAATGGAGTTTCTGAATATTTTAGGGATTTGGAATTGAATCCAAACTGATACACAGTGATGTTTTCTGTAATTTTTGTTCTTTAATGCGTTCTCTATAATGATTTTTACTCAGACTTGCACAGATCAGGAGACAACAGGTTTTTATCTCACCTGAGTTATTAAAAGTAACAGTAAGCATACAAATGCTGAAACCCAATGTTTTTTACAGGCCATTACCATATTCGTGTTTTTTGTTCTCATTGGGATTGGGTTCATAGTGCTTGTGGTTTGCAATTTTAATTCTTTCTCTGGGAAAAATATAATACCTAATTGCTGCAGTTCCATGTAGTTTTGTTTTGGTAGGGAAAAACAAATTCTTGGCTGTATTTTAGTTGAAATGTTATGCGTGTAATGCAAGACGATGAATAATTTGTACAAGGAATATGTTAATAGACCAGCACTAACACACATCCACACACACTAAAAACAGTTACACACAGGCTCTTTGTTTGGGGGTTGGCCTCTGCAGTGGAAAAATGATTTATTCTCTGTTAGTTCTGCTACCCATATTACAGATGTACTGAATGAGTGAGCCTTCTGTGTGTACGTGTGTGTGTGTGTGTGTATGCAAGCCTGTGTGTATGCAAGCATGTGCAAAAGCACAGTCGGAGTGTGCATTAAATTTACAGCCACAGAAATTCAACTAAGGGTGAATTAACAAGATCTGCTGAAATGGACATAAATGGAGGATGAGAGATGGAGTGAGACGGAGAAACCCTCAACAGTGGACTGTTATCAAGTTTCCAAACTAGGGAGTGTTTGACAAACATAAAAATCTCTCACAGGAGCAGCTAAACTTTAGTAGCCTTGGCAGCCACTGTTTCGGGAATACACAGCCTTTGTCTTCCCTCCAGTTGATGTTAATGAGTTGTAAGCCATACTTTTAAGCCTTTCCGTGAGGTGCAAACATAATGTTGGGACTGAGAAACAGCAGCATCACACAGGATGCCTTCTTGTTGTTTTTTGTTATCTTCTTCCGTCTCTTCCTGTAAAAACTGGTAACACATGGAGCATAAAACTCAGTGCCTTGAGGACATAGAACAATTTGAATTATTCAAGATTGTACAGCAATCGTGGTAACATTTTCATTGTTGTAATGCTGCACAAAGGAAAAGGAGATATACATATGTCCTTAAAGGTCTTTATCAAAGTGCTTTTAATTTAGATAAGGTCCCCATAGGTTCTGGAAATGAATAGGTTTGTGAACAGGCAGATAAATATGCATGTAATAGTGTGTTTTTGGAATGTAAGTCTAGTCATGCACTACTTCATATGTGTATATGTGGTTTTACTTGATATATACTTGTCTTTTCTCTGACTCATGGATAGCCACAACAGAGCCAAGCACTGTCTAAAGTCTCCATGTGTGGAGGGAGCTCACACACTTGTACCATTAAAAACACACACATATCTTTTCATGTGCATGCAGTGTGGTTTTTAACTTACCACGCTGGTTTTATGAATCCTTTGCGGTCAAAGAAATGGGGGCTGAGTGAAGTCCAGAGAGAGCTGCTTTAATAATGAGCCTATTGAAAATGGTGGAGTCACCAGTGTTGTAAAAACACAATCTGAGCTCCTCTCGTAACGGGTAACCAAAGAAACAGACACTGAACAGTAGTTAAGGAGTGAAGTTGTTACAGAATTTTCATCAGGATCAAGAACAAGTTTAGAAACTAACCAGAAGCTATTTAGATTTGATGCAACGCATAATGTTGCAAATGGCATGTTTGTCTCCTGAACCAGTTTTTGTTATTACACACATGCTTTATGACATGTAGGCTCCTACTGAGACTTGCTACAATAATTATGTTAAGGAGTTTTCAGGAGGTATCCTGTGGCCTTGTGTGTTTATTGCTACAGCTAATGAAGCGAGCCAAAAAACACAAGATTATATGAAGGAGGGACTTGAGCAGTCTGTCAGTGACATGGGGTGTAAAAGAGGCGAGAGAGAATGTGAGAAAAAGATTTTATTTAACAGTGGAAAAAGAAGAAAATCTGCCACGAGAGAAAAGTGCAAAATGTGTTGGGGAAGGGAGGGAGGGCATGGGTTATTTAAGAGGAAAAAAGGGAGAGCAAAGGAGAAAAGTGAAAGAAACAAAGACAAAGTCATGATGTTTTCTAAGTTTTACATGTTTTTTTTTAGGGATTTTAAAAGTTTGTATTCAGTGAGGATATGATTTCACAAATCCTTTTGTTTTGCTTCTCTTTAGCTGCAACAAATCCCAAAACCCGTGGCTGCAAAATTTAAGTCTCCACAAATGCTCTGAAATGTCAAATGTTAGTTATTCTCTTAGAAGAGAAAAAGATTAGGGGTATGTCCTTCTGCAACTGTAAAGTATCCCAAGGTCCATGTCTGGATTTAACTTTGAAATAATCAGTGTCCCCCTAAACAGGATTTAGCACTTTTTGGTGAATCCATTGCGTTTAAAAAACTCATTTCATTGTTTGAATTTGTGCAATCCTCCTGTGATTACCCAGTTGACCCCTCTCACTTAAATTAAGTTTATATTAGAGTAAGCAGTAAGTGTCAAGCAAGCTTTTTCAAAACATCTAGTTTGTAGTGCTTTATGATAGGTGATTGTAAATATACCGTCTTCCCCTGACAGTGCAAATAGTTTTTAAGCACATGGGACACATTATTCTCTCTTAGGATGCTCTTTGCTTTCCTGTTTCCCGCAGTATATTTTGTAATAAGTCAACTTTGAGCCAGAATACTTCCAGCTTTAGTTCAGGATTATCTGTGGTGGGAAAGTGAATAGAAAGAAAAAAGAAATATCTCTGTCATGCACCGCTCTGCTCAATCCTAATACCCATGGGAATTTTTAAAGCACGAGCAAAGAACCTTAATTGTATTACAGAGTCAAAAGTGTCAAATTTGAAGTTATTTTATTATTAGATTATGTCTGACTGTTCAGTTTTTATTTTCAGTAAATACCTGTTTTGCTTTATAATTGCTTTACACAGCTTTTGTTACATTTAGCGCCTTTCTTTTGAAACCCACTAAAACACTAATAAGGCCAACCTTTGTGTTAAATTTTTGTAATCACGTTTAATTCCTTTGCATCCAAAATCGTTTTCTAAAGCTGTAGCTTTCAAACCTTCCATGCAGTAGTCATGTACACTTTACAGTATAATTTATTTCAGTCTTCAAACATCTAAGTGTAAAATGACAACAAATTATCTCTGTTCTGGTATATAAGATTACTATTAGCTCTGACTCCTTGAATGTACATTGTTATACCATTTACAGTTAGAGGCAACTAAATGTAAAAGGAACATCATGTTTGATTCAGTAAAACAACTGTTATTATCATGTGCATCACTTCCTGTCTGGGTGGATTGATTACCAGGAAAAGAGAGAGCTTATCAGCTTCCAGCATTTTTCTGTGTGGTGATAATGAAAGCGACTCACACACACATACACACAATACACACATGCATTTTTCCTTTCAGTTGGAAAATTTAGCAGTTAAACTACTATTCATTCATAGGCAGCCTTAATCACTTTTTTTTGTCTCACATCTATATAGCTAATTATCAATAGTCTTTTATTCTTATACCAGAAAAATAAATTATGTATGGATGGATGGATGGATGGAAGAAAAAGGTGTATATAAAATATAAAGGTTGCAAATAATCTCCTCTGTTGCTGTCAACAGGACTGAAATAAATACCACATATTTAAATGAACAGCTAATTAAAACAAAGTCAATAAACTAGAAAAACACTGCTAATTGTCCATAAAACTGTAGCCAATGATAGCATAATCTGAACTCGGCTTGGATTTTTTCTGATGAGCAAATATTAATTGCGCTCTCCCAAGCAACACTGTTTAAAATGCGGCCTTTGGCAAATGGAAATTCTTGTAAAACTTAATTTTGTTTGCTCTAGTGAATGCTGTATTCCTCCAAGCCCTTTGTTTGTTAAACATCCATGTTGTAGAATGGTAATTTAAAAGCTCAGGTAACGACTCCTGTAAACATGTCCACAATGTGATTGCTAGTTAGAGCTTGTTTGCAACATTTACTGATAAAAGATCCAGCAAATATCCTGTTCTTTAACATGGACTTTGCCTCAGGTTGGCATAAGATTATGTTAAGTTATTGAATCAACAGGCACCAGGAGTAACATGCATCATTTTTTGTCTTTATATGTTCATGTCGCATCATATGCTTAAAAAAAACCAAAAGCTTCCTTCTAGTTGATCTGGCTTTTTCATGTTATCATCAAAAATAGATGAAGTACAAAAAAGACAGTGGTTGCTATATAGTTGTGGTAGCTTTAATCATAATTTGCAATGCTGCCAGAGCTACATCACATCCAGTTGTTTGTTTACTATTAAACTCTATTCACCACACGACTGCTTCTGTCAATGTCAACTAAAACAACTAGATCTGTGTGCGCTTAAATATGCAAACTCAAGAATGACAATGAGAAAAATAGTTGAAGATCTAGTTGATGACAGGCTGTGAAAGCTGTCTACGCATGGCATGCACATATTTACAAGGTGAGCTGCAATGAAGAAGATTTGTTGCTGTTAAATACTTTTCTTTATGACTTACCAGTCCAGAATGTTGTTTTAGAAACATCTGATAGATTTTCTGGAGCCAATCCCAGCTCACAACGGGCGAGAGGCGGGGTACACCCTGGACAGGTCGCCAGTCTATCACAGGGCCACAACTTAAAAATATTTCTATAAATTTAACTAACCAGTAGGGAAACCAAAAAGCTTTATTGTTGGATTGTAATAAAAACTGACACCAGGCTCTAACCCTGTTCAAACACACACAGTCTTACCCTCCTTAGATTTCACACTCATTTAACCTCGTGTCTATCACTTATGTTCTGACTGTGTGTTGTGCCGATACAAAGGAATGTGCCTAGCAGGCCACTTTCTTGCCCAGCTGGGTGTTATGGCTTAGGCAGAGATTAGAGAGAGAGTGTGTGTGTGTGTATGTATTGAGACACACTTTCTATCAGATGCTTGCTTACACAAAAACAGGCTAGGACAGTGAATATCTGGCATGCCTTTGTGAGGAGTTTTGTTTTCTTAGAAAAATAACATCATTCAAAACAACCCATTTAGAACTCCAGACGATCATTAGCCGCATTGCTTTTAATAAATGTACCTTTGGAAAAGAAGAGCACATGGTTGCTGCACTTCCTTCTGTTGGAACGCATTTGGTGTGTTTGCTTTTGTAGAATGACAGATGGATGTGAAAACTGCACGTGGGTGTCTTTTTGCTTCATTAGGTTAAAATGTGTGCGTGTGTGTGTGCGTTGACTGTTAGCGCAGGCTTCTCACACCTCTGTGACATTGTGAAAAATTGCACTTCTTCTGAGCTGCGAAAGTGTCTGTGCAGATATCCAGAGGAAGGAGTTGTTTAAATGGATTTCAGGACCACACACCCCAAAACAAAGAGTGTAATGCATAGTAGTCACCATCTGGGAGTCTTAAAGGATTTCATATTCTGTCTGTGTAAATGCTTTATTTACAGAACTCTCTGAACATATATATATATATATATGTGTATATATATATA
>JBAMHV010000023.1:10158237-10174426 GCA_037177535.1 Pseudomugil gertrudae
GTTAATATATCGCATCGGATACTTAGTATCGAGATGCGTATTGGATCGGCATTATACCTTAGATGCCCAACCCTAGTGTATATATGTATGTATGTGTGTATTGTGTATATATATATGTATATATGTATGTATGTGTGTATATATATATATGTATATATGTATGTATGTGTGTATGTATATATATGTATGTATGTATGTGTGTATGTATATATATGTATGTATGTGTGTGTGTATGTATATATATATATGTATATATGTATGTATGTGTGGTTGTGTATATATATATATGTATATATGTATGTGTGTGTGTGTGTATATATATATGTATGTATGTGTATATATATGTATATATATGTATGTATGTGTATATATATATGTATATATGTATGTATATGTGTGTGTATATATATATATATATATGTATGTATGTATGTGTGTATATATGTATGTATGTGTGTGTATATATATGTATGTATGTATGTGTGTATATATATATATATGTATATAAGATTTATTTAATAACATTTTAGTATTGAAGATTGTTTGGGCAGATGTGAAACACCAAAATATCCCAGAACCATCACATTTTGAGGATAAAACAGTTGTGGCTTTAGAAAAATGATCTGCCATGTTTCCATCCATCCATTATTTGTACCGCTTAGTCCAATAAAAGGTTGCAGGTTACTGGAGCCTATCCCAGTAATCATTGAGTGAGAGGCAGGGTACACCCCGACAGGTCACCAGTCCATCACAGAGCCAACACAGGGAGACAAACAGCCACAATAAGCCACACACACATTCCCCTCCTAAACCATTTACCCACAATTTGAGAAATCATGAAAAAGCGATTAATAATATGGACATAAATTAACAAATACATTAATAAAGCTTGCAGGATGATTCAGTGTGATGCCTTTAATTGCATCTTTTCTAATGTAGAGGTGTTAAAGTACCTCAAAACTAAGCATGAGGATTGCCCACAAATGTAAAAAGAGAGCAAATTTCATTAAATCTTTTAACCCCTTAAGGCGTAACGTATCAGAGTTGATACACACTGTTTCTGAGATTTTTAGCATCACTTTATGGCAGAAACTTTACTTAAAACCCTGTTGTTCACCATATGATACTGGTCTCCTGCAACCTGGTGAAAGCAGGAGATTACACTATAAAACTGCTACCCCGTTCTTCCTAATTCAGGGGTTAAGGGGTTAAACACTGAGGGTTTTCATCATGGAGAAAGCCTTTCTAATCAAAAGGTGTTTATTCCTGATCACATAAGAGATAACTATAATCTGTGTGCTTTGATCTGAATAAATGAGCATGACTTTAATGCCCTGTCCTTGCTATTTGCTCTTCTTTTTAAAATCAAACAGTAATAAAATAATCTTTGAAAAAAGTGAGTCATCATATTTGTTTGGACATAATCGCTTTCATATAATTCAGCCTTTGTTGCCATCTAGTGGCCAAAGATATTCCATCCTCCTGATCAACGTAGATTGTTAATATTTCAGGTATGTTGGCACCTATGATTCCTAGGAATCCTTAAACTTGAGTCATGAATTATGTTTCATGAGAAATTCTCAACAAGCAAGCCCTCTGGTTTGCATTTGATGTGTCAAAGGATATTCAGAATTGTAGAGGTTTTTCTCTTCAAAGTTATTAGTAAATAAACACACAATACACAGAAATAATTGAGATGGATTTGTTAATGTAAGAAAACAATTATTTTAGCTATTAAATTATTAATAAACTAACTTCACTTGATTATCTGCTGGTCTCTATAAAATTAAAATTGGTTATTAGTAATTTGTCCTGAATTTTTTTTAACTGAACTTTGTTTTAAAAATAGTTTGTATTACCAATTACTTGTCAACAGGTAATACAAAATATGCTAAATATTGGTAATTATTATAATTTGTAGATGTCAGTAGGTAAAGGGTTATCCACCAGAGGGCAGCATGGTATTTTAATCGACTGGCAGCGTCTATTTTAAAGAATGTTCTTTACAAATTGTATTGTGTGTTTAAACTTTAAAATTTTACCATGTGCTTATGTAAGGACAGCAAGGCTGGCTGGTGTCTTTGTATAGTTACTGAAAGTTCCAGTTTGCACAGTTGCATAGGTTGACAACACAATCCCGAGGCGACATTATATTTAATATGGTCTAATTAACATTTATCAGAGACCTTACATATTCTGAAGAAGATTAATGTAAAACAAGTAGTATTATACATGAAAATGAGCCATTATTACAGGCTCAGCAGAGCAGACTAATTAGCAGACTATTGATCAAAGAAATGCAAAGTGAGGGCAGGCCAGCTGTTTGCTTTGTTCACTTGACCACTTTGATGTCAACTGGGTGCGCAACTGATTAATTTTTCCACTTGAGTAAGCAGATCCAGTCAGACATATTGTATTCATTTAAACCTTGATTGCTGTGATTATGTGTATCAGGTGTGAGGATACAATAATTTCTTATTATATAGGAAATTAATAAAGGGATTTGGTTCCAGCAATAGCTGCCAAAATAACACATTTAAGTCCTTTCTGTGGATTTTTAGCAAAACATTATTTTCTATCCATTCTGTTTTAGTAGATTTAATGCAGATGATATACACTTTGTACAATGTTTTTGTATAAAGTTGATAAAGAAGCTTTCATAAAGAGAGGTGTAGAACCTAAAGTACTCACACACTTTTCTTTTCAGTTGCTTTTGTATTTTGATCGCCCACTCAGGATGAATTTGCTGTTTAGGGTCCTTAGTTCTTGCAGCAAAGTGTCTGCATGAGTGTGCAGGGTAAAAGGTTCACTTGGTCTGTGTGCAGCCCATAGTTTTGTATGTGAGCACCTTCATCCTAAAACTAAAACTTAAAAAAAAAAACCTGTTAAAATATGTTTTAAAAAATTGTTAGTGCTGTATGCGAAATGACAACACATACATTAATCTGATAACAATTGAAGTTACCATAGCACATGTACTTTGTTTTGCTCATTTGTATAACTATACAATGCTTTATGTGGTGTTATAATGTTCACTGGTTAACTTCAGAATTTATATAAACACTGTGTAAATGGTCAAAAGTCTGTTGATGCACACACTGTTAATATAGACTTTTGTTCCTGTAAACTGCAGGTGCTGATGGCTACCATGTGAGAAAACATGCTGACACACCCGTCTTTAATTAGAGGTTGCTATAGAGACTGGATCAGAGGTTATAGCAAGGATCAGGAGGCTATATTTTAGTAAAAAATTAGTTTGATGACCTCAAACTAATTCACAAATACATAACTATCATTTAGCTTTATGATGCTGCAAAAATAATTTAGACCACATGTTTAACTCATACCTTTTTTAAAAATGGTATTTAATCATAAATTCAGTTTTCTTACACACAGTTAGATGCTTCTTAAAATAATTTTCTTACTTTACGCTAGAAGCATAGTAGTTGCTTATATTGCTGAAATGAAAAGGGCAACTATATTTTGATTTAAATTAGTTTTTAAATGCTAATTTAATCTATTTAGTTTTACCTGAAAGTGATTTAAACAGATTATTGGAAGTAATAATGTAATTTCTCTACTGATAATTGCTTTCAGTAACAAGCTCACTTGGTGTCTTACCAGGATTTGTTACATTGCTCCTCAAAAAACAAAAAAAAAAAACAAAAAAACAGCGGCCTTAATAGTTATGTTAAGCATTGGTTATACATTGGAGTGGGTCAAATTGCAAGGTTGGACCCTTGTTGCTCTGTCACTCCTCCATCCTTATGTTTTGAGCATTGTCTTTGATAAAATCTCCTCCCTTGCTGCAGATGTGTGATGAGTTAGTTGCATCATAACCTAATATGGGGGTACCCTCTGTGCAAGAGAGCAATCACATCTGTCTTCTTTCCATCTTCTCTTGTTTTCTTCCTATCTTCTTTCCCCTCTGTTTTTCTTTCTCTGGTACTTTGAATGCAATACAGAGCCCTTGCGCTCCCTCTCTTTCTCCAACTCTCGTGCTCTCTTATGCTCAAGCCTCCTCTCACTTCTGAAAGTGTACACAGTCTAAGAAGGATTGGAGCTTACTGTTATTTCTTCTTCAGCCGATCAGCCTTTCTTTGTGTTACGGTGAGTAAATTGTTTACTTTGAGTTCTTGCTGCACTTGTAGCAAAAACTTTTCATCATGTTGCATGACTGTACTGTAGGATTTATACTCCTGTCTAATCAGTTTGAGAGCAACAGGATTTGTGTAGTACATTAAGATGTATGTCTTCATGGTAGTTCTGTCAAGAGACATTTAAGTGCTATTTAGTCATTTTAACGTGAGGAAAGAGCAAGATGTTCTAAGTGTGTAGAAAGGCATTTTAGATTTTGATTAGAGGAGGAAAAACTAGATGGTAAAAGGTGGTAGATCAGGGAAAAAACATGGGGTCAGTTGCATACTTAAAGCTCAAATTCAGAACAGCTGACAGTTAAAAGTAGCATTTGCATCTAATATAACATATAATAAGCAGTTTACCTTCTTTTTTGTGTTGAACATTCATGTACATTGAACATTGCATGTAATACCGGGAGAAAATTATGTGTTGAACTTTCAAATGTGAAAAGCATTCATCAGGCTTATCTCTAGATGTCTGAGCTGAGCTTTGTGCTGTAATGTAGGAGAGCGTAGTGGCTTGCTGTAGTATGACATCATGAGAACTGGGGGAGTGTGGCTGTGTTGAGGGGTCCCACTGAGTGCTTTGGGTAATGGGTTCCAGGTTGTTTTGGCTCTTGGGATGACCCAGCTTTTTTTGTTTTGTTTTTGTTTTTCTCTTTTCAACTTTGGGTCTGTATTTTTCTGCATCCTAGAGCTGAATGTGGTAATAAAAACTTTCTTCACCTTGGTCCATGTGGTATCTTTTAAATTTCCTTTTTCTGTGAATCATCTTTTAAAAAAGGGTTCTCTACAAAACATACTGTATTAATACAGAGAATATATTTCTTCAAGACCACTTGTGTTTTGATAATGTTTGATAATACACATAGTAATTTCTTTTACATCATGACCATGCAGTTTGCAATTGCAACTAAACACAACCTGTCATTCCCTCTCTAGTCCCTCCTTTTTCTCCACACATCAGATTGCTTAAGCCTATCCTATAAATCAGGGAGGCAAATCTGGCCCTTGAGAGCTGGAGTCCTGAAAGCGTTAGAGATTTCCTGCTGCAACACACATCAGACCTAATTAAATTATACAAAGCTTGACATCAAAAACTGCACAAGCCTGCTAATTACCCAATGATGTGAGTCAGGTGTGTTGCAGCAGGGAAACTCCCCAACACTTTTAGGACGGTGGCTCAGGAGGCTGGGGTTGGCCACCCCTGCTATAAATTTAATTTTCAAAGCTCCTTTTCTTTTGTTTTTATCTATTTTTTTTCTGGCTTTCTTTCTCATCAGTCAGATCGTTTTTAAATCTGTTGTTTTATTTTTTAATTATTGTTTTTCTAATATAAACAAGACTACATTTTCTGCTTTTTTGCTACCTTGCAGTTGTTTAAGTTCCACGCAGGTAGAATAGATCTTGTTTTTTTGCCAGGTTCCATGAATTTTCAGCTGCCTTGTGCTATGATGCACATGTACACAACAGTCAACATAACAATACCCTAGGCTTGTTAAAGGTGTGAGGCAGTGCTCTGGAGGTGGGCCCGGCTCCTGGATCTATGGTGAAAGGGCTCTTTCTGAAATTCAGCATGGGATTACTATTCAAGTCACCCTCAGTCTCGCTCTTCATTTCCTTCATTGTGCTCCCCTGTGTTCTTCTCTTTTCACTTCTTTTTCTGTTTCCTGCTGTGCTGTCATTTTTTATATCCTTTTGCCTTTTCTCTCTCATTCTTCATTGTTTCACCTCCTCTTCCTCTTTGGTTGATCCTTCTGGTTCTTATCAAAGTTGCACCTCCTGTTTTAATACCCCTTCCTCCAAACCTTGTTAATCTCTTTTGAACAAGTTGTCTTTGTTTATTCAACCTCTAGGACTGTCAACCATAGTAATAAATCCAGTCTGATCTCCTGTGATTGGATAAGACTGAAATCTAGCAGCTGGTCTTGATGTGCAGTTCTTATTTAAAACATTGGTTCACATATAAATGTGAATAACAAACCGGGTTTAAATGTGCTATTAATTATAAAGTGTACACTCATACTTTAGAATTGGACCTTTTAGAATTGACAATTGATTATGTA
The DNA here is from genome assembly GCA_037177535.1 of Pseudomugil gertrudae. NCBI lineage: Eukaryota > Metazoa > Chordata > Actinopteri > Atheriniformes > Pseudomugilidae > Pseudomugil > Pseudomugil gertrudae. The sequence continues at coordinate 10,164,443 of JBAMHV010000023.1, forward strand.
ATCAGTAGAGAGGTCCAATATTATAGGTATACCGATATTACCAGCTGATATTGACAATAAAAAGCTGTCTTTGAGCATGGAAGGGGAGAAGAAAGGTGAAGTCCTTTCTTTGTCTCTCTTTCCATCACAGCTTTGTCATGGCTAATGGTGCCGTGACCCAGGCCCAGCCAGAGGTGTGGATGGGCTCACTGGTCTTCCGGGGTAGTGGCATGGGCCGCCTGAGGTGTTGCTACCTCTGGGTTGGCCTCCGCCCGGGCTGATGAGAACAGTAGGCCTTGTCGAGGGAACCTCAGTGGGGTTCTCTTTGTGGGCTGCTGTAATGCCTGCTCCACCAGATAATTGCAACCAAGATATCAGCATACATTTGGGACCTCATGGGATTAGTGCATTGCCTCCTGGTGGGTGGATGGAAGCCACGGAGGTGTTCCTTCCTCTCATTACCTCCCTTTGTGACTTCTCTTTCCCGATTTTACTCACAACTTAGACACTACAACATTTAAAACTACAGCAGTACACACATAACACTGAGGGGGTCCAGCTGTCTGGGAACAGTGGGGCCCACTACCTCTGTCAGCTCTTCCCTTCTTAATGTTATTATAAATAGGACTCACTCATACACATAAAATGTCATTGCCCCCTTGGTACCCGACCTGGCATTGCAGGGGTGCCAACCTGCAGTGATTTGGCCTGGGGTGGTTTGGTCCCATTGGGTTCCTGGCTGGGCTCTGCCACGGAGCATGGGTGGTCCTTGGACCTTTGGGGTGCCGGATATCCGTGCAGTCCATGCTTTGGTATATACATATATACATGTACAGTATATACACAAACCAGAAAGAGTGATGAGGTGAAAAGAACTTTTCTTGTAGGAATGAATGTTAGTGCTAAACTCCAGCCATTGAATGTCTGGACTGCAGTGAATTGTGCGTCATGCCAGAGGGGCCTTAAGACGTTCTGTCAGTTTCATAGACACTCTATTCCTCTTCAGTTCTTTTCTAGTTTACTCTCAGTCAGTCAGCCATTTCCTCCATGTCAGAGAGCGGATGTCATGTTGTCACTGCATATTTTAACGTACTGCCGTGGAAACTCCCTTTGTCTTGATCTTTATTGTTTTAATGTGGTTAACTGAGCTGGGTCTATTAGAATGAATCTTTTGTACATTAAATTTTCTATCCATGTATGCATAATTTTTTTGCACGTGTGGAGAACCTCATGGCTGCAGAGGTTGTAAGAAAAGGCTCAGGACCTCTTTTTAACTTGCCTTATATGGTATACATTTTTTAACTTCATTTATTTTCTTTAATTTTTTTTTATCCTGAATTTTTGTTTATCTTTATTCTTGTTTTTAGGTATATTTGATCTTGTATTTACTTTGTAACTTCAGTGATTTCCTCCTGAGGATCCTTCACAGCAGTGGCTTTGCCTGCTCAGTCTGCGAGATTGTTGCTGTTGTGACTGCCCTAGTTGGGGTGGCCGTGGGGGTCCTGTGGCTGTGGACCCCGGACCTGCTGTGAACTAGGAGGTTAATGTGCTGTCACCCTCCATAGATAGGGGCGAGCTGCCTTCCGAAGTGAATGGATTTCCCCACATCAGCATCAAGCCAGATAGTTTAATTCTATCAATAATTTTACATTCAGTATCAAGACACTAATTTAAGGATGGGAGTTCATGTTTATGTAAATTGGGGTTTGGGTGGGTAAGGGAAATGTAAATATGCTTTATTATTGTGTACATATGTGTGATTATGTGAGAAGAAAGCTCTTTTTTTCTTTTATAATGCAAAGCATTTTGTGTTGCCTTGTGCATTAAAAGTGCTTTTTGAAAAAAAGTCTTATTTTCATGTTAAAATATGTAAAAATATCACGCTAGCTTTGACTTCCAGCTGTTGTGTTATGTTGGGTAAACACTAATGTCATTTAAACAAACTACTGTGTATTTACCTTAACCATAAAAGCTACTGGTTATCCTGCAGGTGGTGAAATGTATTCCATGTATTTAGTCTTTTCCCTGCAGATTTTTAGGTAATGTTTTACAGACCGGGGCGATTTCTTCCTCTACATATATGTAAAAATTTAAGTAATATATTAACTTTGACATTGTTATTTTTTTCATATTGGATTGTGCTGATTTAGCAAAAGTGTTGGTGAAAATTTGTCACAGTCAAAACATGTAAACAAAAAAAATTATATTTTAAAGCAAGAAAACAGCCATAACATCATAAAAAAATCCACCATGAAATATAATAATTTAAGCAGCAGTTTCTATGTGAAATATATCTTCACTATGCTGTATACAAAATGTATTCTTTTCTGCTCTTTATCTTTATTGCTCATCAGAGGTTGATTAAAACTGCCCTGGATAAAAGTACATGAGAGCAAACATGACATTGTAAAGGCAAGCAATGACGGTAAAAGTTAGATCGGAACAGAAAAGTTGTTTGTTTCTTGGTAATGCAAAGCAGGTTTAGAAGTTGCCTAGTGAAATACAGCAGTGTGCTGTGTCCATACACATAAATCTGAACCAGTGATTGCAACTACAGGTTGAAGCTGACTGAGGACGTCTTGACATGTTTGGGAGATCTTGGTTTATGTCTTTTGATTTGGTTTACACACTCTGTGATGGGTGGGGTTAGAGTGTCTGGGTGTTGGGATACCAGAGCTGTTGAACATACCTGGCTTCTCACAGAGTTTTCAAATACTCTGGCTCCAGGAGATTTAAACCTGCTTGTCTCGTTGGCTGGGCAGGGTACACATTTTTTCTTTATTCTTTCAGACAGAAATGTGTGAAATCTCCTTGTAGTCATGTGACTTTACTCTAAAAAGTGTACTTGAGGCAGTTCATGAGATTGTAAAGTGAAAAGCTTTTTTTCTAATTCAGATCTTTTCATGTACTTTGTTTTTTTATGAGTTATATAATTAAATTGCACATGTTTCCATGAGATATGCTCTACAAAAATACAACTGAAAGATGGGTTTGTAAATATCCAAGCAACAGAAGCACACAGAGTCAATGACCCCAGCTGACCCCGGCTAACCTCAACTGACCTTGACCCACCAGGATGCTTCTAAAAGTAGATTTAGAGCAAAATGATGCATTTTGATTTCTTGAGTGTGAGATAGTGGGGTAGTATGTAAGGGGAGTGCTGTTAAAAGATCTTATTTTGTCTAATCCCATGTTAACCATTGATTTATGTTAAAAAGATAAAACTTTGTGGCCCTGTTGGTGTTTGGCTGCATACAGTACTGAGATTTAGACTTTACTTACAATTTAGTCACCATTGCAGCATTTTACAGACTGCGGAGCTTCATGGTATCACAACACCTAACTATGGTACCACAATACCTAATCAGAGACTACTGAGAGGTGTGTATTCACGCCTGTTTAATTGAATAAAGAAGACTGCCCGTATGCATCATGTAAATATGTGAGTTTGTGTAGGGCTGGTCAGAGACATCAAAGTAGAGTTCAAGATGTGAGTGATTGGGTTTCAGGGAGATTATCTTAGCTTCTCCAGTGTCTTGCGTGGTTATACATACTGAATATGTTGACTATGATGTGCATGAGTCACAAACTGTTGGCATGTCTGCTGTCTAGCATTTGCATGTATACGTGTGTATTGGTGAGTGTGTGCATTCCAGCTCAAAGGTCAGTAGTGTGTTTGTGGTGCACCTCAGTCCCATTTTCTAATACTTTCCCACTATGGCTGTTGCTAGGCAGAAAAAGTTGCCCAACAGGGTGCTAATGTAACTTAATAGAAGACCTATTCATAACAAGTTATTTTCATATATTTTTCTTTTATATGAGGTTATTTATTAAACTATACATAATGCCATTCTCATAAACCCTAACAACAAAACCACACTGGACTGCACAGTCTTATCATTACTGCTATTTTGTAGTTGTTGTTAGTGTTTAGACAGAAAACTTGCTTTCGAATTAAAGGTACACTGAAGTACTGTTGAAGAAGCATGCAAGCTCTCAGTAACTAATCTTAGTCGCGAAACTACGAGAAGGTTGAACTGTGTTAGTGCAGCTGCCTTCATTAATAACAGTTTCTCTATTCCCAGCTTAAGCCATTAGTGTTTCCTGTGCACACACTGTAACATGAGATACAATGCTGTATAAGGGGCAACTGCAGCTCAGCTTTAGCTCTGCTAACTTGCTGAATGGCATGATCAGTAGTAATGTAATAAATGATGAAGAAGAACATGCCGGACATACTGATGTTGAATGACCTGTACAATACTTATGTAATAGAGCTGGAATACAATTATGGCTCTCATGTCTTTTGTGACTGAACTTGATCAATCAAAATGGTCTTTTTTTTCTCAAGTGGGCTTCTTACTTGCATGATGCTGAGCTTGCTTTATGAATATTAAATGTTTAAAATTCTCATATTTTATATATATTTAACAATCCGTTGGCTTTCTTGGTTAGGCAACTATTATTATTGTGTTTATTATTAGCATATCTGAACACTGTTCTTATAAATTACATTGTAATGGATCTAGTTTATTAGAATTTTAATTGGAATAATAAATTGGATTGAATTGGACTGCAACTTTAAGAGTGCCTTAAGATGACTTTGCAGTAAATTACCGCTACATAGATAAAGCTGAATTGAATCAAATTTACTGGTATATACCTATGTATTACTAATTTTTAACACAAATGTGGGCACACAGTTGCTATATATGTGCTTTTGTGATCTTTTGTGAAAACTGGCTGCATGTCAATGTATTTATAAAAATAGTTTGTAAAGCCAACTGCTCTGTGTCAATCAAAAGTAGCACCACATTCCTTGCAGTGTCCCCTGGAATCATTCACAAGCACTTTGACCTACAGTCTTTCTAGCTTCACTAGCCATCTGTTTAGTCAACAGGCATCTGTTTTACTATTCGTTAACCGATAAGAGAAAACGATATCAGAAGCAGTCACTTGAAATGGGTAAAAATTGAAGTTATTGGTAAACAATTAATTGGTAAATTACCAACTTCCCTTATTTGGTTTGAACAAAGTGTCACAAGGGCTTGATTACTTTCTTTTAGAAAAAAACATGTTAACTCTTGGCTTTGGCTTTGTTATCTGCAGTTATTACACTGATTTTTTTAAGCCTATTAATATTATCAATTGAATAAAGTAAGTCCTTCATGGTTAGTGAAATGTTTTCCATAGATAATACAAGTAATTTGCATGAAACAAACCAAATGGATTTGTTTTTAGTTTTTGGGCAACACATGCTTGGTTTATTAGGGACATGTTGTCTTTGGATCTCACTAAAAAAAATATGAGACAGTAGATTTTCTTTTCCCTTAGGAAAAAGGGGACAAAATATTTACCTACATCAATTAGGATTTTTTAAGTATGAGATATTTGTGGGAGATGTCTTCCTAACTTCCTATTTCCCTCTTTAAATGTGCAGCCTGGTATCTCGTCTTTCCCTAGGGATGGCTCAGATCTGACAACAGTCTGGCCTACACCCCTTGCAGGAAGCCAGTCCCATTGAGACAACTAGTTGAATGTGTACTATATTCACTATGTGTGTATGTTCATGTTAATTCGGTGCCAGTCTGTGATCACAAAATCACAAGAACTATAAATGAACAGTAATAAAAATCTAGCTTTCACTCAGCTGTTTCCTGGCAGAATTATGAAAAAATTGCAAATATTACTGGTGATTATACTCTAACAGTATTTCCTCAGTAAACTTGTATTGCACTCATTCCTTACTTTTTCACCAGTATTGATTTGGTCAGATATTGTAATCCATCTCCACTTGAGGCATACTATAAGTGCCCACTTACAGTGCCACAAAATGTTATCCTAATGGCTTTTCTGTGATCTCTGTGCCAGAAGAGACTGTGTGCAGGTTCACTCAAGGACGAAAAACAAGTCACTTGTGCTGGATGAGCGTTTCCTTTTATGTTTGATAGATTTTGTTCCAAGGCGAGTTTGAACTAGAAAGAGTAGTGTAGAAAGGCTTTCTTATAAAGGTCAAAATGTTCAGTCAGTCAAAATTCCTTGATTTGTCTTTGTCTGCTACCTTCAGCTTTCTTATTCACTCTCTCTATATTACTAGATGCCTCTTTCTCACTCTGGATCCTGTTCCCACCTTTTCTTCTATTTGTTTTGTTCCTCACTATTATTTCTTTCTGTTAATTAAGTCTTTTCATACTTTGATTTGGTTTCTTTTAAGAGGGAATTGCTTCTGAGGACCTCCACAGCAGAGGAGCTGATAACAATGACTTCTGATTCAAATGTTAAGCAACGGCCTGAAATGTGAAAAAGCTCAGATGAATGCGTTCTTTATTTTCCTTTTTTATACCTTCTGCAGACATACTTATGTATTAATAAGGACATTTGACTTCAACACTTTACAGTCTCCTTTGCTATTGCACATTATAATTGCAAACCCAGCCCAACCAGATCTAAGCTCTTGGTTTATCATATTTTTCATTGAAACTGCTTAATCTTAATGGAAGTAGAGCCTTGATGTGTTTATTGCAGACAATCCTTAAAATGTTTTATCAATAGCAATTTAGCAATAGCTGTGAAATTTGCAGGCAAATGTTGACTCATGCACATGCATTACATTTTTCCTTTGGCTTTCTTAACAGGTCAACAACTATGTGCAGGACAGAGAAAAAACCAACCTGATTCATCCTGCCATAAAACTCCTATTGCATTGGCCTGGATATATCCATCTCAGGGAGTGTCTTGATCAACTGCACATTGTCAGAACTGACCCAGCCAAATCTGATCTACACGCCTGCATCAAGCCCCGTTGTTTTCATCCCTCGCATCCTCCCAGGTTTGGCTACAGTTTCATCTGATGTCATTTGAATGCAGAAAGTCATGACCATGTTTTTACTTAATTATATTTAACACCCCTGGTTTTAAGCCCTATTGTTTTTGGGTGTAAAAGATAGATTACCCATGAATCTTAGCAGGTAGATCCACATTAAACCAGAATGCAATGAGCTGCATCTGCTTAAAAGCTGCAGGGTAATAGAAAAGGACCAACCATGCACATCAAATGAGAAGTCCTTGTCAGGTAGCAGTTTCCAAATGAAATCCTAAGTGTTTTACAACATTGAAGAAGAGATCTTTTTTTCATATTTACTTGTCGCATATTCGGATCTAGTATTTCTAGGCAGCATTGCTCAGTAGCATTTATCTGTTATGTTTATTCATTCAAGATGAAGTTATATAGCATAACTTGCTCTGGTAGAAGACACCAGACCACGATCATTTCTTAGACACTGACGTGTTTGTAATTGGCTCTACTCTGCTGGCTGATGCTCTCATGTGTGTGTGAAAATGATGAGTTAGAAGGAGGCCATAAGGCAAGAGGGAGGCAGACTGCAGACTAAATAATAAGCTTGAATTTTGGATGCACCGTAATGGACAGACGGGTCCACTTTTCTTTCAGACTTGGTTGGATGTGTAATGAATGTAAACTGATTTAATCTCTAGTCTATGATGTTTTAGAGTCATTAATGTTTTATTTAACATTACAGAATTGGAATTCCTGTTATCCTAGGAATGTAACTTTTCAGGACAAAGTTTGCATTGTGTAAAGCCTTGAATAAGGACTGTTCATAATAGCACACTGTAGACTTTTTAAAAGAAATATGCTCTGCACAAAGAAGCTCCTGGCCTTTTTTTTAAAGCTACAATTTATTTTGGACTATTCTAATAGTCTATATATTTAAGTGGCCTTTGTCTCCATGTTCCATTATTATACAAAACTGCACCACAGTAGGAGGAGAATTCAAAGAAACTCAGAAAACCTTTATTTTTCTACTTTTATTTTATTTTATTCTATTTTATTTTGGGACTCAAAAGTAGCGCTTACCAGTAGAAAACATGATGGAAATACTGTCATTGATGCTATTTTGATTTTAACATTTAATTTTTTAGGTGGCATTTTGCTTGTAGCCACAGGACATCAGTGTGTTCCCTGCTGACTGGAGCATTTCTAGAGGCCACAGTTGCTCTCGGTGCCCGCTCTGCTCTACCCTGCCCTTTACCCCAGTGCCCCAACAGCCACGCTGTGCTGAAAGGTGGGTATTATACTGTAACTTTCACATGCGTAGGTGAATTTATTTGAATATTTAAATACATTAAACTTGTTTTAAGTACCATTGATTTTTTTTTTATATCAGATTGTACATGTTCAATATTAATGAGAGTAGCAGTGAAGAGTTCAACATTTAGACACTTCAGTCTTTTAATTTTATCATTGTGTTTACTTTAGGGTGTAGTTTAAATAACATATATTCAATAATCAGCATCTTGGTATACAGTAATGAGGAGGTGTGCGTTTTGGATAAGAGCTGAATCAAGAACCTGGGGGGGTTTCTCATTGTTCCCATGTGGTTTTTTTCCCCCTACTCTTTCTGCTCCTCTTTGCTCTTTTCCCTCTTGGCTCTTTATCCACAGCAGGCTCTGGTTTGGGTTCTGTAGTTGATCCCAGTGGTTGCCCTTTTCCTTCTTCCCTTTATCTTTATTCCCCTGCTGTTTTTCTTACTTATACCCACCCTCTCTCTTTCCATTACACTCTCTGATTTGCACAAACATTCACACCAGAATGCCATTTGGCATATGAAAAAAGAAAAAGCTTTCTGGCCTCACAAGATCCCCATTACACCCATCTGCACATAAGGTTGCATCTTAACATTTGGAAAGGGCTTATATGCATTTCAAACATGCAGATGCACTGTATTTCTGCCTTTTGTTGTACTTTGTTTTTCTACCAAATATACCACATAGCAGCAGCCAGCGCTGCCCCTGAAAAGCTTCAAGATGGACATTTATCTCCAGTCTGTTGCTCAGCTGGTAACTGTCTCTCCACCTTCTCTAGAATGATGTTACGTATGACTTAAATGTAAGCTGATCCTGACATTAATTTCCACTGGCTGTGAGCCAGGGGACAGGCTGTCTCTGGCAACATCAAGGGGACATGTACTTTGGTGCACACACAAGCACACAAAATCATTCATTTCTGTTTCTTTCTTTGCAACATGATGTATTATCGAGCGTTCTCATTGCAGTTCTTTAACATGTCAGACAAGCTTTTTTATTAACATTTATTTACTCACACATACTGTGAATATCTTCAACATTGCTTTGTATTTTTTCTGTAATGGATTTTGCAGCATAGAGAACTGGGCCAAACATGCACACACAGTTTTTCAGAAGTCTTGGCAGGACAAGGATTTAACACACATAGCATTAGAGGTCTGTTGTCTAACTTACTCTGTAACCTAGGGTCAAATCAATCCAGACACTGAATATGTTTGTAAAGCATGAATACTGCTAAAAAACGTTTTCTGAGCTATTTATGCTGTGGAGACTAGTTCAGCAACTGTGTTATTTAAAGGATTCTGGCTAATCTGCATGATTTAATCAATTTATTTTCACCTTAATGTAACCAAAAAGCAAGAAAAAATAGTTGCATGTTAATTTTTCTGCTCAATGCAACTTGCTCAACAAATTTTTATGTGGAATTTTTCAATTATTTTGTCATAGTTCCTGGATTTCTTTTATGGTCCACTTTGCTGCATAGTGGAGCCCAACTAAGGTGGATGTTATTCACTTTGCTCATTTGAAAAAAAAAGGACATTTTTGCACCACAAGGAACGATTTTTTCTATAAATCATAGGGCTTTTTTTGTCAACAAACCTAAAATAGACACCAACTTTGTAGCTGCTGATGGGGGATCCCATGAGATATCCTTTGTTTTATATACAGGTGTAGCAGGTATCTGATTGTACTGCAGTTTTTCCTTTTGTGGTGTAGATTTTTCCTCAATCTGGGTTGTGTTTACTTTACCTTTTCTTTTCTCTGTCTTTTCCGGTCGGGTCCAGCAACAAGTATTAATTTAAAACAAAAAATAAAATAAAATAAGAATTCTGATTATCAAGAAGATCTCTGTATATACATATATACATGAAGATCTTCTTGACAAAGCAAATTTGCTCA
>JBAMHV010000023.1:10182816-10199561 GCA_037177535.1 Pseudomugil gertrudae
TATTCTATTCTATTCTATTCTATTCTATTCTATTCTATTCTATTCTATTCTATTCTATTTTATTCTATTCTATTCTTATTTTGCTTTGGTATCCCATTGGTGACATTTAACATGAATTTACCAAGAAATAGAGGAAAATGCAGCGTCTCTAATGCGCTGAACTCCCATGTTGTACTAGAAGACAGCCTATGTTTTCCTTGGCATGAATTAAATAAGTCTTTGTAAAAAGACTGGATGAAACACAGTTCTTCCTAAAGATATTCATCCATGTAGTCATTTTGACGGTGATGGATAGTGTTGTTGAATATATCTTAATTGTCAATGTGATATCTCCTTATTCCACATCGCTGTAGACCATGGATTCCTACCTCTCTATCTACATGTTCATTTATCTTGTTCATTACAAAACTCCTTTAAAATCTTCCTTCATGTAACTTTTGACCGACTATATCTACTCATACATTGCTTGAGCCTAACTTCACAGTTTTGGTCAGGAATTTTTGCTCTTCTGTCTTTTACTTTCTTGCATAAATGTGTCATTGCCATTAAGCGTATCTGTTTACTTCAAATTGCAGTGTCTGCAAATGTCACCTCAGTCACAGTCACAACATTCTCTGTTGTCTCAAAAATATTCTTCACTACATCCCTCAATATTTAATTATAATTATATTCAGACACAGTAGTGTCTCAACAACAGTACAAGTATCAAACATCATCTGCATGTGTTCATTTGTCTTTTGTACCAGCAAGAATATAAAGTGACATAGTTGATCAATAACATGGGAGATTATATAAAAAGTTTATTTAATATATATATTATATAAAAACAGAAGTTTTATTTGGAATTTAGAGGGGGAAGGGGGGGTGATGAATGACAAACATGTGTCCAGGTAGACAGGAGAACACTGAGAAAGATAAGAAAGGCTAGCTGTATAGGTTATGCTGTTTTACTGGCTAATTCTAGAAGGGCTGTTATAGTCCTTCAGGTTTCCAGACACATCAACAGAACAAATCTGATAAAGTTGTCTTTTGTTTATTTATACTATTTGTCATGATCAGAGGAATAGAGAAAGAAATGAATTGTCCAGTAAACAGGTTGTAGTATTTCTTCAGTGCAAGCGTGGTTTGCATGGGGAGTTTTTGGTCTGAAGCTCAACGTGATACTGTTCACAAGCAGGAGTGCAATCTAAGCTTTTGTTCATTGATTTTGTTTAAGGTACAAAATGGTTATTTCTATTTATTTATTTCTATTAATATATCTAATTTGTCCAACCCATTTACAACATGTAAAATAAAATAAAAAAAGAAAACACACCTCTGCTTCCTGTTTTCTGAACATCTGTGTGATGAAAATGGTTAAAAAGGATGTTCAGTTAATCTGCTCCATCCACCTTCACAGCCTGTAATGGTCTTATTAACATAGACACACACACACACTCATACACACATGGGATATTTGTATTCAGCATGCATTATAGATGACTGAACCTGTGCTTAGCAATCACAGAGACATCATGGTCAATTAAACCTGATTCATGTTCTGTCAGTCTCAAAGCACAAATACTGCATCTCTAATATTAATCACAATTGGTTACGATGCAGAATAGATCCGGGGTCTTTTCATGTGACCTCTTGACAGATTATATTCGATAAACTTATCACATTGGAATCCAAAACCTTGTTCTATTTGGTGCTTATTTGAAGGTTTGTGTGTGTACATGTGTGTGTCACTGTTGATATTACATGCATTGTTTGAAGCTTTGCAAGTATAATTTAGCTATGCGTGAGCAACTAGGCTGAATTTATGCAGCACTTCTGCTTTGGCACTAAACAGTGGTTTCCATTGCTTTAGGTTGTTTTTCTCTTTATATTGATGCATATTAGCATGAAATTTATTCCTCAGACCTTTTAGGACCATTTTGTCAAAGTCTTGAGTTACAGCTTTCTCAGCTTGTGTGTTTCCCTTTTAAGAGGATGAAAATGAATGAAAGAGGCAGCAGTATGATTATGACACTCATATGAATAATTTGAAGGTATCTTAATTTCCACTTCACAGGGAGAGCTGAGAATAACAATTATTTTGTTTTAATAGAGGTTGCTTTAAACTAATACTTTATTTATATTGTATTAATACAAGGTCATAGTTTTTAAGGAATATATAGTTTCCTTCACTAACAAAAGAAGACTATTTTAATCAATTGGGTTTTGAAGCATTGACAACAAATGTTGGAACTCTGATAATTTATTTCTCTCTTATATCTTCAATTTTTTCTTTTTATATAAACCATCATTATATAGCAGGAACTTTCAATTTTCCCTTTTTTAATAGATATATTAATAATTTATCTAAAAGTCTTACATTTTGTCTTATTAGCATTGTCCCATTGTCCCCATTGTGCCATCATAATTTTATTTTCTCTTTTAATCATATACAAAAATGCAACAGATACCCCACAGCTATTCTACAATGTAAAAGCTAAAATTGATCTATCTAGCAGTCTATACTGTCTACCCTATCTATTATTTCCAAGGCGGGTGGTATTTTTACTTTGTCTGTCTCTCTTTAATCAACAAAAAAAATGGATTTTTTTAATTAAATTGTCAGAAAATGTCAGAAATGGAATAAAGAATGATCTGGACCATTGTCTTGATCCAGGAATGTTTTTAAAACATCCTTTACTACTGGGAGAAAGTATTTTTTTGCCATCATGGCTTTTAACCCAACAGATAATTGATAACAGATAATATTGGCAAAGAAAGAATATAATTAGTAGCTGTTAAATACACTAATGGCTAACCCAGATTGTGGCTAACCCAGATTGACACCAGAAAATGGAAATGTCTTGTACGTAAGTGTTAGCATGAGGATGGTAACTGGGTGGATTTTGGGCATTTGGGGGTCTTTCTCAGGTGATTGACTCTGGCTTAGCAAACGCCTTTTTGTTATAAAATGTGCCTTTTCCTGTCTTTTTTCAGTGTATGATAATACACTGTGCTTATTCTGCACCCACACACGTGCACCTACACACACAGCACACACTGAGAGTTCAATACAGAAGCTGTGAGGCCGGATCCACAAATCAAACTGTGTAAATAAGCAAGTTTTGTTCCTGTAGAGCAGTCATCGCTGTTGCCATGCCTACCTGTTGTACATCTCAAGGGTTACCAAGGACGACCTTTAAGTGTGTGTCTGCATATGTATGCATATGCGAGTTTGTATCCATGTGGTTGCAGGAGGGGGTAGATGGGTTTCTCTGTGTGACAGTTGACAATGACCAGAGAGCGTGTCTCATTCCTGGTGTTTATTTAATTTGATGTACTTGTCCTTGCTTTATTGCAGCGTTGTACAAATCACATTTTCAGCATATCAAGATGCTGACCTGACTGGTTTGTGGCAAACACATAGACACAAGCAGCGTCATAAATTTCTAACAACATATATTTATTATGTTGTCCTATTGATCCCAAATTTATTAAGATTCTGTTGAATGAAACATTTTATCATAGCTTTAGTTTAATCAGCCACCAACACTTCAGACCTCACCTGGACATCCTGTTTCAGAAATACATTCTATTTAAAAGTTGATCTCACATTGTACAAAACTTTCCAGTGTCCCTTAAAAATATTCCTGAAAAAGTGCACGTGGAAGAAAGGATCTGCATATGTGGCATTCAGTCTGACAATGTGGCAGCTCCTGAACCAGCGTAGGAACTGTCCATTAGTCCTTTGTTAGCGCAGATCAGGTTGCATTGGTGTGTATGTGTGTGTGTATGTGTAAACAGACAGACTAATGGACCTGACTGAAATCCAAACACAGGAACTTACAGGTGATCAGTGATGTTTACCTTCAGAGGGTGAAGTGGGCTTTAGTCTTCTGGCTGAAGAAGAGTATATGGTATACAGACAATGATGGATCAGCAGACTAGAGACGAACATGTTCAACATGAACAAACAATTCATTGAGGCTTTAAACTTTTATAGAGAAGGGGAAGAACATGCCTCTCCCTTAATCTCTGGCTCATTCCTGTTTTATGACCTTTTTATTAGCAATTGTGTGGGTAATCTCTGCTTTCCCTTTCTTCTCATTGTCTTTATGCCCTTCCCCATCTTAGTCTTTCTTGATGTGCTTGCTAGATGTTCAAACAAACTAAGGAAACTATGTAAAGTTATGATCTCTTGTCTTGTTTTGTCTCTCCTGTCTTATTCTCATTCAGAGCGTCAGCTGGCCAACAGCATGAACAACAGCAGCTCTCTTCCTCCCAGTGTTAGTGGGATCAGTAAGGAGTTGGCAGAGCTGCGACATCTTGTTCAGTTCCCAGAGGAGATTGCTTTTATCCTCACTGAGCAAGAACAGCAGCTTTACCAGCAGGTAAAATGAAAGAAAATACAGATTGGAAATGATTTAAGGAAAAAAAAAACTATTCAGTACCTTTTACAGTGAGAAGAAAACTTTTCTTGTTGAAAAAGAATTAAAAGAGATAATTTGTCTCTATGTACAAATATGTCTCTAATACAAATATGGTTTTGGAAAAACCAAAGTAATTCATTTCAGCAAACCAGAGTTTAAGAGTGGGTGTCTCTCTACAGGTCTTCCCCTTGGACTACCTCTGTTTCCTCACTCGAGACCTGGGCAGTCCCGAGTGTCAAACTAAACGCCATCCAAACCTCAAAGTCTCACTGTCGGCGCCTACAATGCCCACTCAGAGTGCTCAGCGACATAATGCTGTGGAGAACCTGGTGGCGCGCTTCAATGAGGTGAGGAGGCCACTTCTACAAATTGAGATTACTCCCAAAATTTTTTGTTTTACATATGACATAAAACAATAACTTTTTATCACAAATACTCAATATATTTCCAGAGTTGTTATGTGGGAAAAAGTCACAAATCTCAGGAAAATCTAAATAAAAAAGCAGCACTTAAATGTGTCAGGGGCTCTTTAGTGACTTCCTGTTAATGACATAATCAGAGACCATGAAAAACAGGTCTTTCACTTGACATTAATATAAATGGTGAAGAGGAAAAGCAGATCAGTAATTGTGTTTTCATACAGATGGATCTTCGATGTCACTTTACCATGCAAACGTATCACTGTTAACAGAGACTTTGTGCACACCAGCACACACACACTGCAGTTTAATTTGGCTAAGGTTATGCACCCAAGCCTTGTGTCTTTTTGTGGTGAGTCACTTTGAGAATAAGCAATCACACCACTGCACTGCTGAGAGAGAGTGTTAAAGGGCGAGAGATTGATTGGGAATGATGAAGTCATCTTTAAGTTGCATTCCTTTAGCATCAGCTGGTTTTCATTTAAGTCAGCAAGAGGACAGACATGCAAAATGCTTCTCCAAATGTGCAACGTAACCATATTTGGACATGGTGGAACAAGAGTCAAATGACAACAATGATTTTCTTCTGAAGACATGAAACCCTAAAGTGGCTTCAAACTATTATTGTAAACTTTGGGGTTGACTTTGACTGAATAGCCGTTTTCCTCAGTTGTGGTGTACAGTCTCAAAGTTTACCATTCAGCGTTTTTTATTATTATTACTAATATTATTATGCTTTGAATATTTTAATTTAAAATTAAATAATTTTTCAGATAACTGTTAGTTGAAAAAAATGTTTTTTAGGCTGGTAGTTTAACTATGTAAAAAATAGTTGTGTAAATAACCATATGATGCAAGTGGTTCTGTTATCTAGGTAATATCTGGATGTAGCTTCTTTGTACTCGATTCACTATTTTGAGATTTTTGTCTTACTATCTTTAGGTTTCTAACAATTTTCACCCAGTTCATTTTCGAGCCATGTATGGGAGTGATTTGCTTTGCTGTTAAAAAGATAGCCGAGAAGGGAAATCTGGGAGGCAGGGAATGGTGAGAAGTTTGGGCCTCTTTGTGTGTCTTGAGTGTTTAGTTTTGACAGAACCAGTATGTGCGGCGTTGAGTTTGTAAGGTTCTCTGTTAACTTTGGTTATGTAAGTCTTGTATCAAGGAGAAACTGACACTCAATGTTCAGCTAATAACAGATGGAGACAGACAGGCAGGAGGACAGTCAGAGAGATCAACACATACAGAAAACATCAAGGGGGATCAGTGTGTACCCAAGTCTAGTTCTGTGTGTGTATGTGTGTGAACTTTTGCCTGCTGTTGATAAGAAAAAGAACAATGCTCTATTTATACAGGGGCTGTTATTTGAGGAAGCTATTTTACACTGTTCTTGTCAGTTTTACTAAACTCTTATTCAGGTTTTTTTTGCTTTTTTGCTGAGTTTCTTTGCTATTATCGGTACATGCTTTTGTCTGCTAACAGTGCGTAGTCATATTCAGTCTATTATCTGTCATACACAACACTGAGTACACACTTTTGCTATCTGGAATATCAGAAGAGATGCCAACTCAGTGCAATCGTTTGATCTGTGGCAGTTCAAAAAGCCACTTTGCAGACAGTCAGAATGGTTTAAATGGTGATTGTAATTCAACCTCCCAGCTGACATGGTATTGCATTATGTCATAATGCTAGAAAAAGCCGATAGAAGACTTTCATGCATGGCACGCACATCCTGCCATGAACAGAACAAGGGTGTAACAGATAAGAGACGGCAGGGCAGCAGGGTTGTTTTTTTTTCAGTTAGCCAAGTGTGGTAGTTTCTAGAGCCAACGTCTTAGTTGTACTGTTGCAGTTTTTGAAAGCTCCAGGATGTATCATCTATATCTGCTGCTCTTTATCTAATCTGTCTGACACTGGTAAAGGTAGAAATATCATTTATGACTGGGGAATAAAATTCTCCTTACAGTTAAAATAACTTAAAGCAGTAGCATTTGTGAAACTATGCACTGTGTTACATGCTTTGAATTGTTGTGCCTGTGTGTGTTTATGCCTTGATTTAGTTCCTGTGAAGTTAAACCAGGTGGGCTTTACAGTTCCTTACATAAAACCAGTAAGCCAGTAATAGAGCTCTGGGCCAAAGGATGTTTTTACCACTTGTAAGAGTTTAGAGAGTTTCAGTGTGTGTGAGAGACTACATTAATGAGGCTTTAATATGTGGAAACAATGACACAAGAGAGCAAGAAGCTTTACTGCCAGGGTTATGTGTGTATGTGTCTACATCATCCAGAATGTGAGGGAAAGCTGACCCTGGTACATATCTGGTTATGCCATCGTGCGTTATGCGGATGCTTGAGGGCAGTCAGTGCAGAGACAGCTGAGAGATATCTGATCTCCCTCTGTCTGTATGTATGCGAGACCAACTGGTAATAATCTTGTAAATTTATTACAAACCAGAATTCATGAGCACCATCAAGACCACACACACACTATAAAGACTGCTAAATATAACATGATCTTAGAGGTTGTCTACAGTTTGTTGGGTATTATTGCAACTGCAGTTGAAGAGGCACTGTGGTAACATGTAAACACTAAACTAGTGGCTTATCAAAAGTCACATGTGATCTGATTTGTTTATACAGAAATACCTGTGATTAAAGCATTATCAGCCACATTGATCTGAAAAAGTTGACTCAAGTCAAACTTTATTTAGAAAATCAGGTTTTTAATGACCCCTTGCAATGTTTACAAACAGTGGGAAATTCAGCGATATGCATGTGCATCCTCGTGCAGAAAGCTTCTTACGTCCATGTTTTTACTCAATGGCAAAGTCCAACTCTGTTATAAACAACTATACAGAAAGCTTTTTCCCTGCTGATTGTACCTGTTATTTAAAGAACCTAGCACCTAATACAGGTACGCAACTACCTGACCCGTATTTGTTACAGGATTGGTTTATGGTCAAAAATGACCTAGCTTGCAGTGGCCTGACATTTACATGTACCTAGAAGGTCTACAAATCGGTGGAAGCTGTTAATTTTGTGCTTTGTGGGCATGTTCAAGAAGTGCTGTACTAACCTGAAATAAAATGTGCACTGCATAGTCTTGCATTTTTTATTTTAGCCTTCATCCATTTTATCCCAGCTGATGGCACGTAGTCATAAAACCTGTCTATTTTTTTTAAATGGATGCTTGCCGCCTGGTTTGAAGTAAAAATGAAGATGTGGATTGTTTTTACTACGATTTGTACATCCCACAGCACAACAAGGTGGCGTTTTAAGCTTAGAAAACTTCCTTGAATTTGCAGGTTTTTATGTTGGTCCAGCGGTAAAACAAAGCTGTTTTGCACCACGAATGTGCACATTCGTCACTTGCAAGACATCTATAGATCTTATAATATAAACAGCCTCAGATAATCCACAACACCTGACATATGGTGTTACCTTTTTAACTAATGATAAACTCAAACTAAGTATTAGCATTTGTCATTGAAATATAATTGTAATACTGAATCTAAAAATCTGAACATGCAGGTGAGTTCGTGGGTGACGTGGCTGGTTCTGACAGCAGGGTCCATGGAGGAGAAGAGAGAAGTTTTCTCATATCTTGTCCATGTCGCTAAATGCTGTTGGAACATGGGAAACTACAATGGTGTCATGGAGTTCCTGGCTGGACTCAGGTCAGGTGAAACAAGTGACACGAGTTTTTCTTTAGTAAAAAAACAACCCTTTAAAATGTGACATTTTTGTTCTGCAGATCCCGCAAAGTACTGAAGATGTGGCAATTCATGGACCAGTCAGACATTGAAACTATGAGAAGTTTAAAGGATGCCATGGCACAGCATGAGTCTTCTTCTGAATACAAGAAGCTTGTGACCAGAGCTCGTAATATCCCAGGGTGCAAGGTATGCGTCTAAAGATGCAGTGGATGTTTGCAAATTAAACTCAGCCGCTATAACTAAGCTTGTTTTATTCCCCCTTACACTATAGGTGGTACCATTCTGTGGGGTTTTTCTCAAAGAGCTAAGTGATGTATTGGATGGCACAGCCAGTATCATCAGCCTCAAAAAAGCTCCAGTCTCCACAAAAGACTCAATAGAGGTACAATAAACACACATTTGATGAAATTGACACATGCATGGAAAAAAATCTGATATTTTACATAATTTGATCGATCCTGTTATGTTTTCTCTCTGTGTCCAGTTTGTATCAGACTACAGTGGCCAGCATAATTTCATGTCACGGTCTGGTCCAGATGGGCTGCATATCCCAGAGAAAGAAGCTACAGTCAGTAACATCTTACAGATTATTAGGTGAGCTGCATCCTTGAAAATTAAAAAAAAAGAAAGACTGTAAAGTAAACATATTTGGCACAGTCCTTCTTATATTCCGTCTTTCCTCTTCCTGGTCTTCAGATCTTGTAATCGCAGTTTGGAAGCAGATGATCCGGATGACGCTTCCACCAGTCCTTCTTCATCTGGCCCATCCCTTACATTTAGAAGCAACTCCTTCAGGGACCGGTGCCTGAATCAGTTAGTTGCTTTTGTTTTTTTTAAAGGTTTTAGGTTCCTGTGCAGTTTCAGGAACAAATCAGATCTCATGAAAATATTATTATCATCATTATAACATAATAAATGTTTTCTGTGACAGGAACCTAAATATGTTAAGTTTGTTAATAGGCTTGTAGAGTTTTTTGCTTTGGTTACCTTCTGGTGTTTGGTTAACAGCAATTTTTTTTTTGTTGCCGTATTTCTCCTACAGGGTGCTAAGATGCTACTACTAGTGTATCTACTGAGCATTTGTCTTGGTTTGTATGTTGGCATTAAATACTTTGGCTCAAAAAGCTTTTTTTTATTTTTGGTTGCACTTCTCCTTTAAGGCAGATTGTAGATTTTATTGTTTGAGACCGTAACCTTTGTACCAAAGGTCTGTTTCCAAAATTGAGCTGTTTGAAAACAATATCTCACGAGCAAAGTTGACTAAAGTTGCATACAGATTTATATTAGAATTAGAATTATAATTGCCGCCATTTGAGTGACAATTTTGTATTAAAAACCCCCAAAAATGGGCATTTGCAACATTTTTCATAATGCAGAGAAGACATGTTACAGAAAAATGCATTTATAAAAGAGTGTATGCCGTTTTATTGTATTCTTTTCCTTCTTTGGTTTCTTTAAAGCCTTTGCTGTTTTGTTAAAGCCTTTTTTTAATACACAAATCTGCTCAACCATATTATTCAAAATGTAGCAAATGTGTAACATTGTAGGATGATGTATTCCACCTCTGTGGAAAGAACTTTTTCCTTTAGGAACCAATCTTGGAGTCTGATTCTCACAAAGTTCAGTTGGGTTTATTATTCTCTTCGTAAACATTACAAGAAGATGGTCTGCAAGGAACACATTTGCAAATTGTTATTGAGATGAAGTGGTGTTCATATAAAACTCTGTCACAAAGAAAAAAAGATAACGCGTTAGTTTCCTGTCAGGACAGGAAGAAGCAGAGCTCTGGTACTCTTCAGCACTCTGATGGCAGGTAGTTAATAACACAAACTGGAATGTGGACAGTGCAAAAAACAGATTTTATTCCAGCCTTCGCTTGTTAGATTTAGGTGAAGTAGACCATTTTTTCTCTGTCTGAAATGTTCTATGTTAGAGTTTGGCTCGGTTTTGGCTTGCTTTACAGTGATCATGTGTATGGTCCTGTACACAGATCCTTATCAGCTAACTCAAAGCAGTTTAGAATGTCTTGCCTTTGTTTTGAATACCTCTTACAGTGGCATCCTCTCTTTGCAGCTTTTTCACCTCAGTCTTTTCTTCTCTTTCTAACACTTCCTTTCCTTCTTTTTTATGCTTCTTTTAATGTAGTTCCCATTCATTTAGGACAAGGCCAGAAGCAAAGCGAGTTTTGTAAGTGGCTGCAGAAGAGTTGCAAACATGTCTACTCACACTAACTTGGGTTCAGCTGCAGTTTAACCAGAAGCTTCTTTAATAGCAGAGGAATGTGCAATGACAAATGCATGTTAATTTAATGCTTGTCTCACTACTACTTTTTTGGCAGAGTGTGTTTTTTATTGCTTTTGGTGCTGATCATTTTTAATGTGCAAGCTGATATTCCTATATTACGTAAACAAAAGTCATTCCACCCTTTCTTCATTGGTAAGAAATAAATGTAGGATATGCAAATGCTAATACATTTGAAGATGGGTTAATTAAATATTTGAAAATGGTTCTCCTGTTCTTTGACCATGTCTGTGCTCTCTGAATTTGTACAATGTATGTATTAAATGTAATTTGTACAAATTTGTACCTTTAGATTCACGGTGGGGGACTTGTCGGACTCAGATGGTGATTTGTCTGTTGAAACATCAGTTAAAGAGGTAGAATTTCAGGGCACTGAAGAGACGCACAGAGCTTATAGCCATGGCACAGAGCTCATTCCTTGGTAAGAAATTACCTAAAGAAACCCCCCAAAAAACAAGCACAGCACCACAAGTTACACACCACCATCTTTATATTCCATTTTTTCAGGTATGTGCTGTCACTACAGCAAGACGTTCACCAGTTTTTGCTGCAGGGGGCTACAGTTATTCATTACGACCAGGACAGTCACCTCACAGCTCACTGTCTGCTGCGACTACAGCCGGATAACACAACACTCACCTGGGGTAGATATGATCTCTGCTGTCTTCCACATCATACATCTCGTCATAAATTTACGTCTGTTTAACATTGCCGTAATATGTCAGACAAATGTTCTTTGGACTTTTAATTATTGTGATTATTGCATTGCTGTAATATAAATTTTTTAAACACACAAGCTCCATTTCCCGTTGTGTTATTGCTCTTCAAACAAAACAAATTACACAAGGTATCCATAATAGGAAAAATAAAATTTCCTGTCATTAGGTCATAAACAAGTTTTACTTGTGCTTATCCATCAAAGGTTAGCGCCACATCTTTTACAACATATACAGTTTAAGCTAGATTTTAATGTATACATCTGCTCAACCTCCTTAATTTCCTATGTCTTTACTACATTTTAAACACATTGTAAATGTGTTGCTATTTGGCAGGAAAATCTCAAAGTGGAGGTGCTCCCCCTACAGAGCAGCCACTTGGATTAGGACAGAGTGTGGTGGCTGGTCTAGCAGAAGGCATGTTGGACCTAGGAGTGGTGAAGGTTAGTTGAAAGTAGTCGCTGAAACTATAGTAATTTTGACATATTTAGTGAGCTGTTATACATTTGGATCATATTTGATTGTCAAAGGTAAAAACGTCTGTATTTATTTGAATCTACAGGCAGTGTTTCTGGGTCATCAGGGAGTAGATGTCCATACCATATGTTTGCAAAACAAGCTGAGCCAAATGACTGTGGAGGAGAATGGGCTAACCCTCCTCTATGGCCTAAGTACCACAGACAACAGGTTAGTGTTGTCACTGATGGCCACTAACTTGTTACTAACTTGTTGTTACTGCCAGCAGTGCGACACTGCTCAGTTGCTAAAACACCTTTTTATTCTTTTTTTAATCTGATATTCTGACTGTTGCTATTAGACTCCTGCATTTTGTGGCCCCCAAACACACAGCGCAGATGCTCTACATGGGTCTATCAGAGTTGGCGAATGCAATCAGAAAAATGAAGAAGTTTCCTGACCAAAGATTGCAGTGGCTGAGGAGGCAGTATGTCAGTCTGTATCAGGTAAATCCAAACTGCAGTATGCACATTACAGATGAGTTAAAGCTGCATGAATCATTTAAATAAATTAAAATAAATGACTTTTGACCAGAAGCTTCACTGTTGATTCAAAGGACAGTTTTCAGTCTAACCTCGCAATGTTAAATTGTCTTCAGTTTATTTTATCTGTGTTTCTGTATAGGAGGATTGCAGATACGAAGGTCCCACGTTGGCACAGGCCATTGAGCTTTTTGGTGGGCGGAGGTGGAACATGGGTACAGGTGGAGTTGAGAAGCCTGGCACTCAGAAGAATAGCCCGCTGAGCAACAATGATAAGTCCAAAAAGAAGAAGAAAGTTGTCAGGGTAAGTAAATAAGTGCCTTCTCTCTCTGTACTGTAGAAAGTACAATAAAACATACAGCTTGGATTGATACTGAAAATAAAATGTAATAGTGGTTTGACATGTCCTGAAGAAATTAATAATTTTCTTCAGTAGTACAGGTGTTAGCATAATCTGCTCTAAATCACTAAACTATAATGATCAAAAACATTGATCAATTACACTGTTGGTCTCTACTTATACCAGAGTGTCTCATGCAGCAAGCCCCATTGATTTTAAGCATCTGTGTTCTCATAAACATTACAGGGGGACAGTGGGGATGCCACTGATGATGAAATGGTTTCCAGAAAGACGCGGAGCTGCAAGGAAGGAATGTACAGAAATGGTCCAGAGTCTGACAGCATTGACCAAGACGATCCAGGTGATGTTTGCAAACATATTTTTATTTGACATCTGTAGACGTATCTTATGAGTCATTCAGTCTAGTAATCACAGCTAGATAATTGTTTTGGACTTTGAGATATGTCGAGACCATTGCACAAAAGTGAAATGTATGAGAAATGTTTATTTACTCAGTACTGTGTGCCTACAGTAGATGACAGCTTCCCTGGACCATATTCTCTCTCAACCTGTAAGAGTCCTGGATTGCTAGCCTCCTCCTCTTCATCATCTTCTTCCTCCAGCATGACAGGGTCCAACCACTCTCATCCGCAGTCATCTCCAATCCTTTCAGGAACCTCAAAGTCACAACCAGGGTAAGTTGTGGTCTGTGTGTGTGTGTGTGTGTGTATGTAGGGGCAAAAGGGTGAGTGCAAGTATAAAGTTTAATATTTAATGTTGTTCTGGTTAATTAGATTTTTTTTTCTCTTTATGAATTGCAGGACTTGGAGCAGCAGATCATGGCATGGCCGAGGTAAAGGCTGTTTCAAAGGTTTCCAGAATCTCATGAATTCTGAAAACCCGATGACCTTCATTGAATTTGTTGAGCTTTTCAAGTCATTTAGGTAAAGTTACCTTGATCTTTATTTCCACTTTACAAACTTTATTCAATGAAACAAAAAGTTGTAGTCATATGCACTAACCCTTGTTTTTTGTTTGCACTGACATGCTGTACTGATATGTGTGTCTATGTATGTATATATATACTGTGTATATATATATATATATATATATTTATATATATATATATATATATATCTTAAATTATTGGTTTATGGTCAGAAAAAGAATTGATGAGTTCAAATATTTTAGATGAAACCATCTCTTGCAGTCCAAGGCCTTGTTAAACGAACTTGTGGACAACTCCTCACACCTGCATATGTTTATCAAGAACAATGACAAGCTTTTATATAACATATAGACTAAAGAAAAATGAGACACAGACTACGCTGACTTTTGGGTAAATAATCTGAGCAGCTTCATCATGCATGCTGGCTACAAAGCTGGATCTTACTAGATCCATAAAGCTTTTGTCTGCTGGTGTAAGTCTAGACCTGAGTACCCAGCTAATCTGAATACAGGCTCAAATTGTATTTAGAATTTAAAAATAGATGTATGGTTTACAGTTTGTCATTTAAACTGAAGTAAGTTTAGTGAACTTTCTCAACAGTATCCGAAGCAGGAAAGACCTGAAAGAGCTGTTTGACACCTTTGCAGTCCCCTGCAGTCGCTCAGGTCCTGAATCATCACCTGTTTACACCAACCTTAGGATAGATGACAAAGACACAGGACTACAGCCTGACCTCGGTAAACCATGTGTTTGACCAAAAAAAAGAAAAAAATCCCTTTAAGAGACATTTTCTTTTCTTACTTCTAACCTCCATCTCGCCTCTGCAGATTTGCTAACACGGAATGGCTCTGATCTTGGGCTGTTTATCCGAACGAGGCAGCACATGTCTGACAACCAGAAACAGATCTCAGATGCCATAGCAGCAGCCAGCATCGTGACCAACGGCACAGGGGTAGAGAACGCATCGCTGGGTGTCTTGGGATTGGCTATACCTCAGCTTAATGACTTTTTAGTAAACTGTCAGAAAGAGCACCTAAGCTATGATGAGATCCTCAGCATTATACAGGTAAGAGTCTGGATGAAAGATGTCAGGATGGCTCTAAAGGTGGTGATGAAGAAAATAAACTTTAGTCAAGGATGAGTTAATGACATTGCACAACAAAAGGAACAGATTTTACATCAACAATATCAATTATTTGTTTTGTTTTGCAGAAATTTGAGCCCTCATCAACCATGAGACAAATGGGTTGGATGTCATTTGAAGGTTTTGCGAGGTAAAGTTATAATGAAATATTTCAAGATAAATCAAGCCAAAGTACATAAACATAAATATGAATTAATGTGTAAAAAAAAGAATGTGCAGAGTATATTATGAACCTGCAATGTGTTCCCATAACGTAGCGTTTTCACAATAGCTTTTCTATGTCGGTTCCAGGTTCCTGTTGGACAAGGAGAGCTTTGCTTCTCGAAATGAAGAATCTCAGATAAATCCAGAGGAGTTGCAATACCCTCTGTCATATTACTATATCGAGTCTTCTCACAACACTTATCTGACTGGACACCAACTCAAAGGAGAATCATCTGTTGAACTTTATAGTCAGGTAAGCCTCAAGGTTCAAATATTATTGTAATTGTTTGTTTTACACCCAGAGGGCTGCAGTATGTTGCAGGAGACTGATACTTATCTACATACATCCTCACTGAAAGGTGCTGTTGCAAGGCTGTAGGAGTGTCGAGTTGGACTGCTGGGATGGGGATGACGGCATGCCAGTTATTTATCATGGCCACACACTCACCACAAAGATTCCCTTTAAGGTTTGAAATGCTGATAAATGGTAGAGTTATGAAATACAGCTCCAGTTTAGTAAAAATCAACCACTGGTTTTCTTCCCTTTTACTTGTGTCAATGCCAGGACTTGGCTAAAGTTTATAGAATAGAAGCATGTTTTCAAACATCATAATACTGCTGTATGGTATTTTCAGACAAATTCAAACATAAATTATATGTTTTTGTCTTAAACATCATAATGATATGATTTGTTTCATGCATTTATTTTCAGCTGTTCGTATATCTCATTTGTTTCTATTTTATTGGTACATTTGGCTTGGGGGTCTCTTTGTAAGATTTTCTTTTCTCCTCTGATCCTTAAGGATGTGGTTGAAGCAATTAACCGCTCTGCATTTGTCAATTCTGACATGCCCGTCATCCTGTCCATAGAGAACCACTGCTCCCTTCCACAGCAACGCAAGATGACTGAAATATTCAAGGTACATACAAGCTGCATCTGAAATGCCCATTTGTCACTTATCTTTAGTTTGTGGTGAATTTCTTACTGATGTTATAAATAAATAATTTTCTGTTCCGGACAAGACAAAATGACGGTTTAAATTGATCTCACTAGGGTTTTTGTGGAGGTTGAAACTTTTACAGGATTGTTCTGTTGTTGTTTCTTAGATTCTCCACACCTTCACACTACTATACATAGCCGCTTATTTCCACCATTACACTTGTACCAGTGTACGAGATCTGCTTGGGGTCCTGAGCCTGTCGGTGACATCACACTATATTATTTGCTGGACATTGTATAAGCAATTGCGGTTGGTTTATACAGTCTATGGTTTGATCTGAACAGATTACTGAAGTTTTTCAGCAAAGCAGCATTGTAGTCTTCGTAGAAAACACAGACAAATTATAAGGTTCAAGGTTCTTTATTGTCATTTCAACGCATGTATATACAGTGCATGCAAGTACATGGGCTGGAACGAAATTCGTTACCCTGGTCTCAGGTGCCAAGCCCAACAACAACAATAGAAAACAACTGCAGACAAAGTATAAAAAAGTTATAAGTAAAATATAAAATAACAGACTAAGATGAATATATACAAGTAGGGCTGTAA
>JBAMHV010000023.1:10199661-10213892 GCA_037177535.1 Pseudomugil gertrudae
TTGACCACTCTCTGCAGAGCCTTCTTCTCTGCCGTCGAGCATCTGCCGTGCCACACGATGATACAGGAGGACAGGTGAACAGGAGGACAGGTGGACAGGTGGACAGGTGGACAGGAGGACAGGAGGACAGGAGGACAGGGCACTCTCCACCCCATATCTGTAGAAGGAGGTCAGGATTGAGCTCCCCAGTCCGGTGCGCCTCAGCCTCCTGAGAAAGTAGAGGCGCTGATGTGCCTTCCTAATGAGACAGGAAGTGTTGTTGCTCCAGGAGAGGTCGTCAGAGATGTGCACGCCCAGGTACCTGAAGCTGGAGACCACTTCCACTGCAGTCCCCCCTCATCATACAAATTATACAACAAACTCCAGCATTACTCATCGAAAGGGACTGACAACAACCTGACATCACCGCTAAATGTCTGAAGAGCAGAAACACAACCATTGAGAATACATAGAAAAATGACACAATTGAAAATAAGTAACAATGTGATTAAACGGCCATGTCAGCGACTTGTGTTGAGTTAATATTTAAAACATTATTCACAGTTTAACCACCTTAACAACCATCCATCCATTTTCTACTGCTTATCCCTGAATGGGGGTCGTGGGGGGAGGGGGAGGGGGGGTGGAGCCAATCCCAGCTGACATCTGGCGAGAGGCGGGGTACACCCTGGACAGGTCACCAGGTCACAGGGCCCATCTTAACATAAACTAGTTTATATTATTATTATTTTCTTGTTGTATTACATAAACACTTGATGTTTTAAGCACAAGTTTGTGACTTATTGACAAGTTGCCACGGCAATAAAATCGCTACATCTTTAGATTCAAAAGGAATTTATTGGCGTGGTTAAAATAAGTTAAGGCTGACTGTGGAAATACTAGACAGTCATTTGGCAGACACTTTTATCCAAAGTGACTTACATATGATAAGCAGTCATTTTTTAATCATGGCTATTAACCCAACATACATGTCTTTGTGGGTGGAAGGAAGCCGGAGTACCCGGAGAGAACCCACGCATACATGCAAACTCCACACAGAAAGGCCACGAGACAAACCGTCCCCAGCCTAGGCTCAAACCAGCGACCTTCTTGCTATGAGGCCACAGCGCTAACCACTTCGCCACCATGCTACCTATGGTGTGAAATAAAATGTTAAAAAATTGATAATAAATAAGAAACTCTGAGCATCTTATTCCATTCACATGGGAGCAAAGTAGTGTTATGTCATCCCAGCAGATGTGACTGCCCAAGCACATCTGGAACCTACACCGGCACTTAGAGTACACTTTGAGTCGATGTTTTTATTTTCCTGACTGCTTTTTTTTTTTTTAGCTACAATAGACATTCAATCTGACTGATATTCAGCCAGAAACTTGCCTTTCTAATCTTGAAGCTACAACTGTCTGTTTCTACTTTTTTAAGTCATACTTAAAACCCCACATGTTTATGACGGATAACTACATCATGGAACATAATCAGGCTTTCATCTAAAGAAATTCCCCAGCATTTCATCCTCCCTAGGGTATCTCGATAATGAGAAGTTCAGATGGTTCTATGTCCTTGGGCAGCTTATATCACTATACTCTTGTTTATTTGTAATGTTTTGAATTGATAATGGCACTTTTTTCTTTTTGTATTGAGGATTCTGAAATGATTTTTTCTTCTTGTGCATTCATGTGTCACTTCTCATCATTTGACCTCATTCTACTGCTGTCATTTGTCTTTTTATATATTTTTTTTACAGACGGTGTTTGGTGAGCGTCTTGTGACACGGTTCCTTTTTGAAAGTGACTTCAGTGATAACCCACACCTACCATCACCGCTTCAGTTGCGTAAGAAGATCCTCCTCAAAAACAAGAAGCTCAAAGCCCATCAAGCACCGGTGGACATACTTAAACAGAAGGTTCGGGAAGGAACACATCCTGTCCACACGCACTTATCAATACCTGCATAATTTATATTTCTTATAAGCTGTCCAATAAAGGTACTTGCAGGCTTCTTTAGTGTATTGAATATTTAGAGCTGTGATCATTAGAGTGCTGTCAAATGTAAATAATGGATGTGAAAGTGCACACATTGTTCAGCCAGCTTCTAAATGCACACTAAATTTATCACAATATGTGCATTTGCAATGAGTGGTGGGTATACATCATCCTTTTGGCATCATTTTAACATTATTCTAACCCTTTCAAAGGCTCATCAGCTAGCCCACATGCAGGCCCAGGCAAGCAACGGGTCACCAGGAGTTACTTCACCTAGCAACCACACCAATGAGGAAGAAGAAGAGGAAGAGGATGAATATGACTATGACTATGAGTCTTTATCGGATGGTAAGAAAATGCCTGGTTGGGTTTTAGATTTAAAATGCACTCGAGGACTCTATTCTATCTGAGAACCTGTAGGAGTTCAGGTAGCTTTCACTATTTTCACATTTAACTCTCAACTTAATTGTAAATCTTGTTTTCTCCTTAAAATCAATTTCTTTTTGCGGCTTTTTTCTGTGTCTCCTTTTTTTTTAACACTTGAGCCTCTTTTTATGTTGTTTCTCTATTCTCATTCTCTTCCCCTCCAATTTTTTTCTTGCCTGTTCTCTACTTAGCTGATGTCCTCACAGCCTCTACTGCCTCATATGGCCTTGAAGGTAAATGAAAAGCCCTGATGCACCTCTTTAAGAACGACTCTTTTCCTCTGTCTTTTTTGTGTCTTAAATTTCAAATATTGACTCTGGGGTTACAGTAAGTTTATAAAGGATATTGTGAATAATTTGTGCAACATCACTTACTGTGCCTGTATTCTACTGCAGAATAACTGCAGAGGAAATGTTGGTTTGAAGAAGTGCATTGGTGATCATGACATTTTCTGCTTTTTGTGGACAGGTTGTGTTCAGCTGGGCTGTAATTATTTTGCATAGTAACCTTAACCTCTGGAATGTAACCATTATATCCTATCTTTGTTGCTGATGAATGAGAACAATTTTGTGCATTCAGCTTCAATGCAGCGCAGACGTTCACACAGTGTTGCTCTTTGTTGCTCCGATTCCTCTCTCTGTTACATCAAGAGTTTTAGATGTACATTCAGTCTGTTACTGTAGCGTAGTAGAGACACAGATCATCCAGCTACCCAGCTTGGCACAAGCTTTTTTAACTGTTTGTCAGTGGAAGTAATTAACGATATCATCAATCAAACTTACTTTTACTTTAAATCAAATTTCCTCAATATACACACAGTTTGTGGAAAAATAAAGTTTTTTTATCAAGAACACATTCCACAAAAATGTTTTTTGTTTGGACTGTTTGTGTGAAACTAAAAAAGTGAATCACCTCCCCAGTTCAGCTGTATGAGGACGTTGCAGGATGTGAACATACTGTTTACATCTTGAGTATTCTTGACGTATTTGACTAAGAAGACAATAAAATCGGTTGCATATGTAGAAAAAAAATCTAAAGTCTGTGTTAAAACAGTTATATTGTCTGCGCACATTCTCTTACTCCCACCGACACATCGTCTCTCTCTCTCTCCATACTGTATTAGTCTGTGACCTCGCCAGTGGCTGGGCAGGCTCATCAGAGAAACAAAACAAAGCCATCTGGTTTCTCAGGCCCTGTGCTGCCCCTGCACTGAACAACAGACCAGGGGAAACTACCCTGCCGCGATCCCAGTCCTAGCTCTGCCCTCTCCTAATTCCTGCACCCTGTTTGTGTCGGTCTCACAGACTTTTACTGTTCATGAAGCTTTCCGAAAACACACCTCTCTTGTTATGAAATATTACCCAGTAAGCATTGGCAAGCAAGACATCCTGATTAAGTAAACCACACACATTTTTTTTTGCCACACGTTTAGTATTAAACATTAGCTTCCAAGTTGCCACCATCTCTGGAAGAACAGTAGCTCCTTCCAGTCACCGTCTTAGCCATCTCAATTCTCTGGCTGCAGTCTCCAGCACGATGTTCTTTTTTTAATCACAGTTTCTGTGATAAAAACACTCCATGTTTTCAAGCAGATGTTTCGTTTAGTGGTTTTGGCTGTAACTAATGTGTAGGAGGAATGGGAGCAAATGGAACAACTCCCTACTGGTGCTTCTGTTTACAGTTAAGAGACGTTGTTGTGGATGTTAGTTGGGAGGTGCTCTTTTTGAATTGTTGTTTCCAATCTGCTCTTACCTAAAGACAGAATTAATTTAGTAATTGCTTATAGTTTTTCAGAAATTCTGCAATTGTTTCTACCTGTCCACAGGTTTCCCATCATCTTGATATCAGATAAGTAAATGTCCTCTTAAAGACATTTTAATAATGGAAACAGAACACTGCAGATCAATGTAGTTAAATAAATGACAGACTTGCTGCTATCTTCAAATTAGTCACAATATAATAAATAAATAAATAAAAAAGACACAAATATTAACCCTACATTTTTAGTTTGTTTTAACGCTCAGGGAATGCAGACGTGAATGTAATTCTGTTTCACACTTTTCCACTCGCTGGTTAGAAAAGATCAAATCCACTTCAGTTTGATAGAGTCTAAATCAATCCAACAATAATTCAGTCTAACCTTATCCCATCCAGGAACTAAAGCTTTATATTATGGCTCGTTGACTTGCCAGCTTCAAATGTAGCATCAGGATTGTTGGTGTGTTTAGTGTGGCATTCACCATACTCATCATTTTTATATCATGCATGCATAGTGATGTCCATGTAAGCTGAGTTAGTATGTATTTTGGCCACTCCTATGTTCCATTAAACAGTCATGTTTGAAACTTGCTTGATTGACTTACTGCAGCGATTACTTTTTAAAACTGGTTCGTCTGACACGAGATTATCTGCATTTGTTTATTTTTAAATTGTAAAAGCAGTTGTCTAAGAAACAATGACTGAAAATCTGTTGTGTTGTCACAAGATTATGATAAGCTCTTCTCTTAAATAAGGTAACAAATGCTTTGTTAGTGTGAGGCTTCAGATATCATCAGGCTTTATTCAATGTTCTGTTGTTTGTTGCATAGATAACATCCTGGATGACAAGCCAGAGGGGAAGAGCTCAGCAGACAAAGAAGAGCAACCGATGGATGAAATTCCTAAGAGGATGAAAAAGTCTGACAGCACGATGCAGAGCAAAGGAAAGGTACCGACCTCAATGATTACATGGACACAACTGTCTGAGAAACATTTAACAGTGTTGTGGGTTTGTTTGATGATTTTTTAGGAGTGAAATGTGAATCTAAGAGCGGAGTTTTGATCCCACATTGTAATTCCTGTTTTCTACATGTCTATCTGCACCTCAAGGTGTTTGACATGGAGCTGGGTGAGGAGTTTTACCTTCCTCAGAACAAGAAGGAAAGCAGACAGATTGCACAGGAGCTATCTGACCTTGTCATCTACTGCCAGGCTGTGAAATTTCCTGGTAGGGAATGTTTTATCTTCCTATTTCTCTGTTGAATGGTTTCTTTCTCATTTAGTTTCCCATG
This sequence comes from Pseudomugil gertrudae, assembly GCA_037177535.1. Lineage (NCBI taxonomy): Eukaryota > Metazoa > Chordata > Actinopteri > Atheriniformes > Pseudomugilidae > Pseudomugil > Pseudomugil gertrudae. Next base: position 10,205,120 of record JBAMHV010000023.1, read on the forward strand.
AGAACAAAATCATTCTTGGTTGTGTTGCACATGCCCTCCATTTTAGTGCTTTTCTCCAACTTTTTTATTTAGTAAACAGTGATTTATTTTAACAGTTTGTGAAAATCCTCATCTTTTACAATTAGGATGTCAGTTTAATCTCTTTTTTTCTGCCTTAACCCACTTTAACCTACTCCCATGTTCCATCATAAAGGTCATGGTTTTCCCCTAGTTTTTTTGCTTACTTTTTTCCCCTCCACCCCCCATTGTGGGACATTCAATATCCCTGTGTTACACTTCATTTCTGCCCCCCACAGGACACCCACTAAGACATGACTCCTCTCCCCTTGGGAAAGATATGATTACTTAATTCTGCCGTAATTCTACAAACAGCACAACAGTGCAGTTGCATTTAATGTACTGTAAAAATATGTTAGAAAGGGATATCTTGACCAACTTTTTCCACGTCATCCTTCACTTGCACCCTGCATTTAAGTAATCAAACAACATTCCTCATATCAAATATTTCAGTGAGATTTGTTGCCAGTCAAGAAATGGTAAAAGAGCAAAAAGTGATGAACGTATTTTATAATTAGAGGGTCATGAAATGTCATTATATTATTCTTGCATATGGAAATTCAGCTAAACGTTATGAAAGTTATGAATAAGAACCCATTTGACTCGGTTTTGAAAGCAGATGCTGTTGGAGCAACATGAGAGACAGTTAAGCCACTTCATCTTTAGAGAAAAATGATGTATTGAGATGTGGAAAAAGAATATAGATTAAGAATTGAACTGAAAGGGAAATGAAGTCGTGGTGTCCCTATTCTGTCCGTTTATTGTTAATGACTGTTTGCTTCTGTCTGCTCCTGTTGTGTGGGAACGCAGGCCTGTCTACTCTGTCTCCGGCTGGCTCTGGTCGAGGAAAGGACCGGGGAAAGAGCAGGAAGTCCATATTTGGCACAGCGCCTTCTCGCTGCAGCACTACAGGGGAGGTCACGACCCAGAACCGCACTCCTGGGAAAGGTACATGTGCATTTGTTTCAGAGACAAGTGGAAATGTGTGGGAAATTGATTATATTTGAGTCATCAAAATCAAGCCCTTTGCTTCTGCAGATGTGAAAGACCACATTACTTTCAAATCAAAAGCTGATATTCAGAGCCTTTAAAAGTACGTTTGTGTCCATCCTTCAGGTGGCTCCGAGCGGCTCAGCTGGGAGGAGCAGCCAATATCACCCATCCTCAACCCTCCTACATCGCTCAGTGCAATTATCCGCACTCCAAAGTGCTACCACATTTCCTCTGTCAATGAGAATGCAGCCAAGAGGCTGTGTCGACGCTATTCTCAGAAGCTGATCCAGCACACCGTGTGCCAGCTACTCAGGACATACCCCGCAGCCACGCGAATCGACTCAACAAACCCCAATCCTCTGCTTTTCTGGCTGCATGGAATCCAGCTGGTGGCTCTTAATTACCAGACTGATGGTGAGGATGATGTTCAGCGATGCTGAGAGGGAAGATAAAGAGATAAATATGGCTTTCATAAGGATTCCTGTTTCTTTTTTTTAAGTACACAAAGCAATAATCCCAAGAATTGATTATGTTTCTTTGTGTAACTGAAGTACGCCACTGGCTGCTTTTCTCCATCTTTTTTGTACAAATTGTTGTTAAGACTGTCAGATTTGTTCTCAAAGTCATTTTGCATTTAAACACAACCTACTTCATCTCACTATTATGCTTCTTTTCACTGTCCTCACACTAATCTTCCTCCAGTTGTGTGCAAGAACAACATACATGCCCCCAGACATGTTTTATTTGTGAAATGTTATTTATTTAAACAAGCAACATCACTGCAACCAGAGGTGCCGAAGTGAATAGTTGCCTTTTTTTAAATTAGGCTTACCTGGTTTATTTCTACAAATCTGTCTTTTTGTTTTCCAAAACTTCTTACACATATTTACTTGAGTGTTTTTTTTTCTTTCTCCAGATTTGCCAATGCAGTTAAACACAGCATTGTTTGAGGCCAATGGCGGCTGCGGTTATGTCCTGAAGCCTGCAGTGCTTTGGGACCGTAGCTGTCCACTTTATCAGCAGTTCTGTCCGATGGAGAGGGATCTGGAGAAAATGAGCCCTGCCATCTATTCCCTCACTGTGAGTTAAAGTAACAAACGGAGCAGAATGGAGCATCATTCAGCACGACAACTTCATCCCCGTTTGTTCTCTTGTTGCATTTTCATCCTTACTTCTTCCTGCCTGTTTCAATCCATCAGAACTGTGTATTAATTTTCTTAGGTTGTGGATTGCAAAGCATAATGTCACCTGCTACTGTTTCAGTGTGTAGATGAAGTGCTAAAAAACCCTTTTTACAAGAGAAAACCTGCTACATGTTCATCTGGGTTAAAACCTCGATGTTCTCAGAGACTTGGTTGTGTTGTCTTTAATTGTAATAAAAGGACCAGTTTATTGTTTCTGTTTCATTATTATTTCCAGTTGGGCTTTTAGAAGCTTTACAAATGTTATAAAACTTGTGTGTTTCTGTTTGACTGACAGAAAAGGTACAAAAAGAAGGTAAAAATCTGTTTTGGCTGGTCAGAGTGACTTTTTTGCCCCCCATTCAAATCAATGTGTTCATCAGATGAACTAAAGATTTATTAATTGGGGAAAATATGCTGCTAACTTTGTCCATTCAGTGTATGATTAGTGCTCATTCATCACATCACTCATCATCTTTTCCATCTATTTACTATTTTTCCCTCAGATCATTTCTGGTCAGAATGTTTGCCCCGGTAACAGCTCTGGCAGTCCCTGCATCGAGGTGGATCTTCTGGGCATGCCCATCGACAGCTGCCATTTCCGCACCAAACCCATCCATCGCAATACTCTCAATCCCATGTGGAGCGAGCACTTTCAGTTCACTGTGCATTTCGAAGAGCTGTGTTTCCTGCGATTTGCTGTAGTGGAGAACAACAGTTCCCAGACAACTGCTCAGCGAACTTTGCCTCTGAAAGCCCTTAAGCAAGGTATGAGTCATGATGAGATGATTTAAAAAGCAATAAGAGGTTTCTGTCAGTTTTAGAGTAGTAAAATTGTCCCTGTGTGTTTCAGGTTACAGACACGTTCAGCTAAGAACGCAGCATAACGAGCCTCTGGAAGTGTCCAGCTTATTTATTTACAGCCGAAAAACAGAGGATGGTCCCACGGGGGGTGCAACTCCCTCATCTTTGGTAAGACTCATGCAGGTCTGTTGCTGAGATAGCAGAGCTTCAAACAAGGTTTGATCGGTTAAGTGCACTTGTAAAACTTCAAAGCCTTCGTAATGACACATGCATTAAAATTTAAAATGTGATAGACTGCGATCCAAAAATGTTCAAAGAAATCATGCTGGCACAGTCAGCAACATCCAAATTTGCTTTGGTGTTGCTATATCATGCTTTTTAGGAGAGTATAAGAGACCTAGAGATAAAGCAAAAATGTCTTGTAAGGACGTGTCATAACAACCAGGTGCTTTCTGCATCCTCTGTTCCTTACACAGCTATTCAGCTCAGAGGAAAAACATCTTTCCCAGCAACACAGGGTAACAGTGCATGGAGCTCCTGGTCCTGAGCCCTTCACAGTTTTTTGTGTTAGGGAGCAGACTACTGCAAAACAGCTGCTGGACATGGTTGGTACTTCAGAAATAAGTGTAGCTGCAGCGTAACTGCAGGAAAGTTTATTTGCATTTGACGGCTCATTGTGTTTTGTTACATCCTCCAAAGGTTGTTGCATCATCAGGAAACACATCTGAGTACTTCTTGTGTGAGGAGAAGGTACCCTTGTTAAAGGAGCGTAGTGAGGTGAAGCGTTGTGCACAGTATCGATCGCTAGCACCTGAGGAGGAGGTGGTCAGACTGGTCTGCAGCTGGGATGCAGAAGAGGGATATGTGGGGAGGATCTGCCTCAAAACAAGAGATGAGGTGCAAATGAACACACATGCATCATTTTACTACAGCTAAACTGAGAATGGAATGAGAAGAATCTTGTGCATGCTCTTTGTTCTATAGGATAGAGTGTGGCTCCCTCTAGTGGTTGCTTTACGCAAAGATGCATCAGTAATGTTAATCTGCTGCTTTTGTGATTACATCATTGCAGAACTTAAATGAGAAAATCACAGTGCTGGAGAAGCAGGAGGAAACAACTGTGGGAAGTAAAGATGGAGCAGGAGGAGGAGGGGTAGGAGGGGAGGATGATATGTTTTTTGTTCAGGTCCATGAAGTCTCACCAGAACAGCCTCACACTGTGATCAAGGCCCCACGATACAGCACCGCTCAGGACATCATACAACAGGTGAGTCACAGAAAAACTAGTACATCTACAAACCAGCCACTAAAAATCCACTGATATAGAAGAGATAACCTCTGTTGTATGTTTTATGTTCATGTTTCTGCTTTCTGTTTTGGCCAGACACTCTTAAAGGCAAAGTACTCCTACAGTATTTTGTCTAATCCCAATCCCTGTGATTACGTCCTGGTGGAGGAAGTGACTAAGGATGCTGGTTCTAAAAAGTCCTCCACCACCAAACCCTTTCAGCGGGCGTTGCAGGACCGCGAGTGTGTCTACCAAGCTCAGAACCGCTGGCGGGGAGGGGGAAAGTTTATTCTTAAACTCAAAGAGCAGGTAGCTCTAAACATGATGACCAATTTCCTGTATTAGAGACCTTTTTTTATTTTTGCTTTTAGTTTTTAATCTAATATTAATTTACAAATCATTGCTTTTAAATGTTTTCTGTCTTTGCTTTTTGTACTTTCCCTGTTTAGTTTGTGTGTTAAGCAAAATGCTTCGACTGACTTTAAATTGCTTCACAAATTGGAGCTAGCTTTAATCATTGCACTTCCTTCTTGTGGTATCATGCTGTTCATGCTCAATAATCCATGCTCGCTCTACTCATCATTGTCGTGGCCTTAATATCTACCCGTCTACTGCTACCTTTGTTAATAGTTTCTCTGTGCTCTGTTTTTTCTTATTATTGGGATTTTATTATGCTTTGCTTTTATCTCAGTGTTTTATTTATTCATCATTTGGCTTATTTTGAGCTGTTTTGGAAATAAAGAGCTTAAACAATTTAATAAATTCTGTTCAGTGTGGTTTTGTCAATAACACACTACAAAAAGGATCCATCTCTACAGCCTATCTGTCTTTATTTAGCAGGAGGCAGAATCTACTACAACATGGTGACACAATTCTCATAAAGTAAATGTAGTTCCCTAACATGAATCCATTTCTGCTTCCAGTTGGTGCGGGAAGACAAAAAGAAGGTAATTTCCTTCGCCAAGAAGCTGACCAGTCGCAGCCGCAGCATGACTACTGGCATTGGAGGGGATGGCCCTGCTCAGAGTAAGGACGATCGAGCTGCATGCTGTGTGGCTCTGACAGAGCTCCAGGAGTGAGGCTCACACTTTGCCTGCTGTGCATGAAAAAGCAACAGAGGTACCGTATGTTGTTTATAACTTCTAACATTACTTTTAACTACCTCTAACATAAGTCTGTGAGCTGTAATTGTTTTGATTTGCTGACAAGGTTTTCTCTCACACGTAAATGTAATTTAGGACATATATCTGTTTAAAAATTACATAAAATCTGAGATATTAATAAAAGACATAAAGATAAATGATCCAGTATGACATATGACACTGTAGGGTGCATGTAGTAGAGCGGGTTATTTCCTAACCGGCAAGTCCACATGTAGAAGTGTCCTTGAGCAAGACACTGAACCCCCAGTTGCTCCCGGTGCTGTGTCACCGGTGTGTGAATGTGTGTGTGGATATGTGCGTGTTTGTGTGAGCGAATGGGTGAATGTGTCGAATAGTGTTAAAGCACTTTGAGTGCACTGATGTGTAGAAAAGCGCTATCATTTACCATATCTTTATCTTCTTATTTGAAGTGTGGCAATCGCTATTTGGTTGGACACACTTGCTCCTCAACTGCTGCAACTACAAATTTCCTGTAACAGATGATACACAGTTTATATTAGCTTGAATAATTAATTCCAATTTCCACAATATGACCTCTGGGATGCTGATATGGGATGCTGGGTTTTTTCTTATAAACTGCTAACCCAAGGTATGTGTGTGTGTGTGTATATATATATATATATATATATATATATTTATATATGCAATCTCACACACAGTATGAAAAAAGTTTGGTTGCAGTTTGGTAGAAGTATGCATTGCATGATCAATGGGACAGAATAAATGGTAGTAGGGTCTGCATGTTTGAATGTTGCTCAATCTGCAACAGGATGGATTAGCTTTTATAAAGTTGGATTTCAAGTACATTTATTAGAACAGAAGAACCTTCATGGACAATGAGCCGTGACACTGAAAAAAAAAGAAAAAAAACCCTTTAGCACATCATGAAAAGTACTTCCAAGTGGCTCGATCCCAATTATAGACTGCTACAAAGTCTTATTATACTAAGTAGTAATTGGATCCTTGCGACAACTGAACCATGGAGCCGTTATGAGCACCTTCAAGTTACAATTAGAAGAGGTACCCAGCTCAGATCAGGCAAACTAATCTGACATATGTGCACACTGACTTTAAGGTCAGAGGCCTGTCATCTCCATGTTGTTTAACAAGGCCTGTTTTCATGGCACCTTCTATAATTTTATCAGTTATTAAATATTAAAGTTGTCTTCACGTTCTAACATTTAAAAACCTGACACATCTTCTGTTGCAGGGGTGGTTAGAATTGCAGTGTTGTAACAAGATGATTTTCAGGGATGTGTTTTTATAGTTTAACCCAGAATTTTTTTATCTGAATGCTAACATAAAACAAAACTTTGTTCTTTGCAGGGTATGTGTCTGCAGCTGCAGGTCTGAAGGCATGGGTCACAGAGGGCAGGATGGGGGCTGGGATGTTCATACAGACCTCCTGCTCATCCACCTCCTCCTCTTCCTCTTACTTTAGGAGAGAACTCCAACCTGTCCACTTCCCCACCTCTTCTCTTACACTCCCAGCCTTGAAGCTTCACCTGCTTAGGAACTGGAAAATCCACAAATGAATTCCAGGAGGAAAGACCTGTGCTGACTTTTTCTTAACGTGGAGGATTCTATTTTTCTACGAGAGGTGTAGTGTTTCTGTCAAGGTCTGAGGAACTGAGAACTTCAGGGATGGGCTCCTCCTGAGGTCTTAAAAGTGTTTGATCCTGCTCTGTGCCAGTTGAACTGGAGAACAGACCTAAGAAGGTTAAAAGGATGAAAGTTAAGCACCTTGGCGGCGTTGAATGATAAATAGGAGCTTGGAACTCGCACCCTGCATCAGCAGCGATGTCATTTGGGCATTTAGATCCAGTTTCTCTTGGTTTGTTATTATTGTGGCTCCACAGAGGGTCCAAGGTACCAGGTGCAACTGTTGTCAGTGAAGACAACAGGGACATTAAATAGCACTAACATTTTCCTCCGCTACGGAAGAATAGAAGAAAAAAATCTTTCCCACAAGTTTATGTTATTGATAATGGTACACCTCTAGTACAGGTGAGTTGATTCTGTCATCAGCTGCCACTAATGTGTGAAACATCCTTTCATCCATTGTATTATTGATATTCACCAATAATTATTTACATGGCAATCCGATTATTGGTGAAATTTTTTCATAAGCTTAAAGAAAAAGAAAGAAAATAGTATTGAGCTGAGCTTTGCTATCTAAAAGAAAAACAGCCAAAAGACTGTATCTTCTTCATTATGTTGTAGTTCAACATGGTTGTAAAGCGTAACAATTAAAGTAGGATTTCCTTGTATCTGGCAAGTTGTAGGGAGATTGGCTTGGATAGGAAAGGTAAGGAAAGCGTGGGGGATGAGATGGTGAACGAATTCTTTTCTCCTTCCCATGGGGTTAAGAACGTTGTTAAGGAGGCTGACAAGCTGGCTTTTTTTTAAGTTCCCCTTTCACAGTACTGTAAGTTCCCAGTTTGAAGTAGTGCAGCGACTTAAAGGCAACCCTTTGAGACATTTCCACTCTACTTATTCTGCAATGTTTGCTGCCAAGCTTCAGACAATTTTTTGGACACTACCATCTCTGCACTAAAGGTGAGAATAAAAAGGCAGCATTTTAAAGCAGAGTAACTGAGCAATATTAAGTTGTACTGGAGTAACTGTGGAAAAGCTGCCTATCATAGTTATGCTATGTTGCTGTAAAATGATGCAACGCTGCCTCCGACTTTTGGTCACTTTGAAGCCGACTTTAAGGATGATGTGCTCTGTTCTACAAAGTACTAACAGTCTTTGTGCTGTCTTCACTGGCAACAAAAAAACTCGGTCCAAAGGCTTCTTATCGTGTCAGGCAATCGATACATTTTTATTTTGATTTTTTTTAAAGAAGCACGTTTCCTTTTAGCAAACGGAATAACTGATAGTGCAGAGTATCAGTGCCAGTACAGAAACCTTCTCAGATGTGAGCAGACACATGATTCCAGCCTTTAGTACTTTATCCCTACAGTGATGATTTCAGCTTTTACACCCTTTTGTGAAAACAGCTCCATCTTCACTCAACCGCATTTTGCACATTTTCCCTCCTTTGCTGTCATTTTGTGTGTGGTTGTGTTTTTGTTGTGTAAATGGTCGGGATGTCTTCTTTATTATGACCATTCTTTGATATTTTTCATTTCTGCCAATTTATGGATTTGCAGGAAATTGTTACAAAACTCATCAATTTGTTGTCAGAGCCCAAACTTAAAAGTAATCAATGCAGAATAGTAATTAATTGAATTTCATTTTAATTTATTATCTTTGTCCTATTATTTTAAAACAGTATATAT
>JBAMHV010000023.1:10215202-10232216 GCA_037177535.1 Pseudomugil gertrudae
ATTTCTCCTAATTCACTTAGGAGCACCTTGTCACTTTATCTCTTTCCATCAGTGGCATTTCCATATTTTATGAAGCATTGACTTAATTTAATTCCTTGTTTCATAACCTTATTATATATATTTGTTTGTTTTGTCAATTTATTTATTAGTATGTTGCTTTTATGAATATTAGTGATCCATGAGGATCCCATTAATTTACTTATATCTTCATGAAAAGTTTTCTTGGTTACACCAGGAATATCCTGGTCATGTCTTTGAGGGTTGCTGTCCTGCAGGTTTTAGCTCTTTGCTGCTGTAACAAACCTAACCCACATAAAGGGTCATCAGCAGGTTTGGTTAAGAGCTCACAACAAGCTACTGAGGAGACGATTTATTTAAAATCAGATGTGTTGGAGCAAGGACATGCATGAAACCTGCAGGATGGTGGCCATTAAGGACTGACATCGAATATGCCGGGGTTAACACCAAAAGAAGAAGTCCTGATCCAAGATTAGGTCAGAGCCTTTAGGACACATTTACCAGAAACTACATGCAGTACTGACTGCATAATTTATTTACATTTCCTCCCTAAAAATTAAATCATATCTTTTAAAATTCCTCCAGTGAGTTTTTCGAATGATGGAGCTCTGGATAAACCTCCTCTAAATCAGTTTGAGTTTAAGAAGTCAGTTTGGGAAAAGCCCATTTGTTACTCGCATTCCACCTTTTTCTTCAGAAAACTGCAACTCTCACAGTTTGTTAAACATGACCACAGTTTTCAGTAGAAACTGTCCTTTTACTTTTATTGGTCTGGAAAGAAATTTTGCTCTGTGCTAAGTAATGAGTTAGAATTTTAGTGCAATATTAAAATGATGTCACTTTTGCTCTATTTTCTGTCTGTTTTAACTCTTGGCCCTAAATTCTGTTTGATTTTGTGAGAAAAACGATATTGTTAATGCACACAGATTATTGTGGTAATGCAGTGTGGTGCTCCGGAACATGAGGCTTACTGTAATCAAGGTGGATGAGACCCAGAAACCATAAGTTCTTGTTAAAGCTGTAATCCTTTCATCCTATCAGCCTTTTTTTGTTTATAATGGATTAAGGTTGATAAAAGCAGGATTCCATTATGTCAAGCAAAAGATAACGCTTCATTAAATGGTCATTACCTACCGCTTCCCTGCCTGGATGAAAGTGACATCAGCTGTAAGTGTGAATTCCAGGCTGCAGGAAGTGTAAGCTGTAAATCTGTCTTCATCTTGCTTCATCACACCAACTTCTCTCGTTTTTTTCTTCTTCCTGTAATGTAGACCTCATTTCTGAATGTAACATTTCTTATAACCTGAGACAACTGTTGTTTGGAAATTATTTATTTCAATGTGAAGCCCTGGTTGGCAGTTATATGTTGTTCCTGTTCAAGTATCGGCAAGTTGTTTGAATGTTTAATTGTTTTATTTATTTCTGTGAGGGTGATTCTACAGCCCGTGCTCCATCCAAACATATTTAGATAAGTAAAGAAATATTTTACTTTATGTGTAAAATATTCAGTTTAGTATTCATACTTGTGACATATTATCCTGTGGCATTATTGCTTTCATTTAAAAAAAAAAGGACTTTTTGCATTTTAATGTACTTATCATATCCACTAAACGTGACACATGCAGATTATTGGCTGTGTTTTATCTGGAGCACTCTTCTGTTTCTGTAAGACGTTCAGTATATCCGTGGACATGTAACAGATGGGACTGTCAAGTGAACATTTGTGTATTTACTTGAATTTTAAATGAATAATTTGTCATATACTGTAGCAGGATCACAATAAAAACACAAATATTTAATAATGCTCTAAATTAGCATGTTTGTGTGAGTTTATTTCAAATAAAACTGATATGGTAAAAACTTTCACCTTTAGGAAATATGTATGTCTTGTTGGATAAGACGTAAAAATATACATTTATTCAAAATGTTATTATTTGAGCCAAATAAGTCTATTTGAAGAAACTTTTTTATTTTCTTTTTCTAAAATATCCTTATAGAAGTGTTTATTTCACTGAAACTCTTGACAGTTGCCTTTGAATTTATTTAAAACATAAAACTAGTTATTTGTTATTAAGTACATCAAAATGTATTTAAATCTTTACATTAAAAACCAACGATAAAGATTTAATCATTAATTAAGAAAAGCAGAATACAGAATTTAACTTTAATCGTTGTGATACTTATATTTTGTTTGCTGCTTGTGTAATTTTTCAGTTTGGACTGTCCTCTGCGAGCTTTATATTCTTTTAAACACAAATAATACAGAAAGTCTCAGAAGTTTAAATGAACACAGTCTTAATTTTACTTCTATATTGTAATACATTTTAGATATGCAAAAATAAGGATGCGTGCGATGCTAACATAGAGCAACATCTTCTAATCAATGACCCCCTAATTATATATTTTAAAAAAATCACAAATGTTGTGGCGTTAAGACACAATGGGGTTATTTGGGTTGTTTTTATACACAGTAAGCTGGTGAAAACACTCATAATAGATCAATTCGAAACAACGCCAACAGCAATGATCCAAAAAAATAATAAAATAAAATACAGCTTCCATCAGCCTTTCATGTTCACCAGATGGATGTTTGAATTTTTTTTTTTCCATTTTAATATTTTTTTGCTAAAACTTTAGCTGCAACCTGTCAGCGTCATATCATTTAAACTCTGTTAAAACATTTATTAAAGCATGCATAATTAATCATTTTAGATTTTGGACAAAATGTTCAAAATCCAATGTCCTCCTCCTGATATCATCCCACAACTGCTTAATGAGGCAAGCTTAGTCTGCCCTTTTCTCCAGTGCAGCGCAGTGGACTCAGGAATCAGTGACATGATCAGCTCATTTGGTTGAATCAATAAGAGCTGTTCCGACGTGCCTGGCCTTCCAGAGACCATTTAAAATATGACTCTGTGGCTCAGTCCACTAATTCTGTTAGGAGCACTTGCTTTCAAATATCAGCACCAGTACAGCACACTCTGACGAGTCCCTTAATGCAAAATTATGCAGTCATCAAATTAAATTACCAGTTTTAAAATGTGGTAATTCTGCAGGTTAATGATCCTTCCTCCCAAGACTTCAGATGAAACAATTCACAGTAATGTGTTATACAATTAAAAGTTCCCCCATGCTTACAGTGATGAACTTTGACAGGAGAAATGTGCTCTGTTAAGTGGATCCCTGAGGAAAATGAGAAATAAATGTTATGTTTTAACACTTCTTAAGTGAAACAAGATACAAAAGAGAAGGACATACAGGACATTGACACATCAACCCCCTTTTTTAATATGTATACCAGATTTCAGTCAATTATTGTTACCCTTATAGCATAATTGCCTTAATCACATTGTTAGCTTTTAAAGGCAATGATGTATAATCAAGGCAAGGCAAGGCAAGGCAAGTTTATAAGTTTATATAATCAGTTTATATAATCAGTCAGTTATACTAGGAAAAAACAGTTACACATTACAATTTAGCCAAAAAATAAGTTGGCATTTTGCTATCTACCCAACTTGCTTTGTTGCTGACAAGTTAGAAACGGTCAATGTCATCTCAAGAAAATATTCTAGATTTAAAATATCTCCTACCAACCCAGTTTTCCAAAGTGTAACAACAAAGTCTAAAATAAATTAATCAATACAAACTGATAAGGAGCTTAAAAATGTCTGGGTGCGATGAAGCATAAGAATCAATCTGACAGCAATAATATGCAAATCTCATAAGCATTTTTTCCCTCAGTGAAACATAAACGATTATAGATATTGAAACATGCATTTTTATTACTTTTAATAGAAATAATGAGCCTATGTTGAATTCAGTAGCAGCAAAACATTAGAAAAAAAGTCGGGGCAGGATGCTGTTTGTTGTACAGAGGCCCATCTTTTCTCAGTCTGTAAGTTAGGAAAGGGAGCTGACCACTGAGGAAGTTTGTGAGATGATTGTTCCTTCATTACTGGCTTCTATAAAGCCATGCTGTGTGACTGATGCAGTGTGTCGTATTGCTGAGATCCGCAAGGCCTTTCCTGAAAGAGATGTTATCAGGATGGGAACAGATGTTGCTCTAAAAGTCCTACATTCTCATCAACATTGATGGAGCTTTCAGAGATGTTTAAACTGCCCACTCATAGGCACTCAAGCAATCCCATATAATGAGAGATGGCTGCTTTTGAACTGCAGATTGATAACAAGCTATTTTGTACCACTTGTTTTTAATTTACCAAACAGGTCTATGTTTCCAAAAAAGGACTTCAAATTTAAATTTATGGGACCAGACAATAGCTTTCCACTGTGTCAGATCATTTTAAATGAGGTTTGGTCCCAGAAAAGGCAATATTTGTGGATTATTCATGTGGCTTCCTCTTTGCACAGCGTAGGTTTTAACATGAATTTACAGATTGCAGAGTGAACTAGGGTCATAATTATTTCTGACTGCATTTGTGGTTCATTCAGTTCTTTTCACCATAGAATAAAACCTGTTTTGTACCACCTGAGGACCACACTTTTACTTTGACCTTTAGCCTTGTCTTATGTGAACACAGATTCCTCCTGATTCCCTGAATATTTCGCTGATATGATGAACTGTAAACAGATGTGGTTGGATAAGGCCTTTAAAGTGTTTACAATCTAAACTTGAAGAAGACACTCTTCCATACTATATAACGTTACCGACTTGTTCCCAACCATCTCAGTTGTCAACTCCAGTTGTTTTTTCAACCTGTTGTTTCATCTGTTCGTATGCTTTAGATGTGTTTTGCCATCATTAATTTTGAATGGCCAACATATTTTCCATGTAATTGTAAATTTCAGTTTCAGTATCTGATTTGATGTTTATGTTCTATTGGGAATAAAATATGGGTCTGTTTAAAAACAGCCTCAACTGGGTTGTATTCAAAGACTGCATTAAACCTAATTAGCTCAAATCAGGTTTCTGCTGCAATGTGGACTAGAGCTACAGTCTGAAGATGTGTAGAAAATAATTTAATAAAATAGATAATAGGTAACTAAGAAATGTGCATTATAGTTTATCTTGTTCTGAAATGTTTTAAGACTTCAAGTACCATAATTAAAACACCAGTAATGCTGTAGGATCTAAAGTTTTAAAAAGAACCAATAAAATTATAAACACCATAAATGGTAGATTATTTAATCTCTAAATAGTCATTTTTTAAATGTAATGATTAATGTTGAATTATATTAATAAAAAATCTTTTTTTGTTGTTGTTTACAGTTTTCTTTTAAGCCCCAACCAAAACCTTTTCTGGATTTATGTCTATATAATTTCTTATTCAACTTTAACCATGTCTAAATAATATTTTAATTAAATAAAGTTGTAGAATGAGATTTTATTGTTATAATTTGCATTCAGCAACATGACATGTACGCGTTTTTATGGAAATCTTTGGGCCCTTTTAAAAATTTAAGTCAGCTTTCATAAATTGGGTTTTTAATGGCAGTTTTGCAACATCATTTTCTTGCCAGAAGGGGAAAAATAAATCAATAAAACCACATTTTTTTAATGTGTAACGACACAGTATTCCCCGTGGCTCCTAAGTTTAACAAATGTGACATCACAACCTCAGATTCCATCAGATGAAACTTTATTTGCATCTGGTCTGCCAAGCAACTTGACAAGGATAAAAAGCCAAGTGTGAACAATACAAGACTTCATATGTCAATGAAACATGTCAGGCAAATTCAAGATGAGTTGTGCCAGTGGCCTTGATACTGAATGAAACAAGTTTAGTTCCATACAGACACCAGTCGCTTAAAGGGCCATAAAAAGGTTCATCAAGTTAGACCTCACTGTCAATGTAAAAATATAGCAAGTCCTCTCAATCTAGGTCCAGTTTTCTTAATGTGCTGCACATCTGAGACAAGTTTGGCTGAAAGATATACAAATAGAATTAAGACATTAAAAACCAAAATATGTTTTTATGTGTAAACTGGCAAAAAAAGCAATCAAATGCCAAAGTATTCACTTAGTATTTCTTAACATAAAGAATAGCTTGCATGAGGATTCTTACTCTCTGTGAGCTCAATACCAATCAGATATTTAGATTCATTTAACTGAAACTAAACAACGTTGTTAGTTTCACAGTGAGTGATAAAAAAATAATGTCCAAATCTTTGAATGAACTTGGCAATGATAGCAAGCACAGTGGTCCCAGGGTCAGTCAGAGTTTGGTCATTGGTATGTGAAGGCTGTTCCACGGGCCCATCCATAACTCCTCCTCATCAGACAGTGTCCTGTCACTCAGACATTCCTGTGGCTCTCTCGTAACGACTCCATCTTTGTCATCATCGAAATTGGACTCGTTCTCACCTTCTTTCAGCTGG
This sequence comes from Pseudomugil gertrudae, assembly GCA_037177535.1. Classification (NCBI taxonomy): domain Eukaryota; kingdom Metazoa; phylum Chordata; class Actinopteri; order Atheriniformes; family Pseudomugilidae; genus Pseudomugil; species Pseudomugil gertrudae. The sequence continues at coordinate 10,221,560 of JBAMHV010000023.1, forward strand.
TCTCTCTCCGCTGAGCTCTCGGGGTGGTCCGTGCTGCTCTGTGCCGCTTGCAACAGTTTAGGTTTAGACGTTATACTTTCAGGACCCGTGTTGCTGGTGCTGGTTGACCCCAAAGATGCGCTAGATTGTCGAGTGTTAAACACATTCAGGGTTTTGCTGTGGTCAGAGTTAGAGAAGGAGGCTGGTTTAGAGCTTTGGAAGGTGTGCAGCGTGTGGCGTCCACCCTCGGCTGTTGTCCCGGGGTTGTTTAGGGGTACACTTTCTTCCAGCGTGGCAGCCATTTTATCTAGTTTTTTAAAGTGCTTGGCCAACCGTGAGCTGAAGATGGGAGAGCTCAGTTTGAGGTGGTTGTTCGGTGTGGTGGTGTTGGTGTGAGTGGGACCTGTAACGTTTACAGACCGTCTAGTGCGGATGATGGAGCCATTCTGGGCCACGTAGACACTCCCGTTAACATTAACATGGCTGTTGTTGGTGGAGGGCAAGCGAGTGCGGTGGGTTTCTGGCATGCTGTCCTCACCAGTGGAGGTGGTCTCGTGCTCCCGGTCAACCACCAACTTGATCCGACGTTTTCTACTCCCCTGCTGAAGAAACAAATCACATGGGATCAAACAAATGGCTTCAAAAGCTTTTATTAATGTTCTTAAGCAACGTGCAGGAGAAACATGAGTGAAGGGGGAGAGGCAAAGAAATAGATTTAATTATTTTAAATATAGATTTAAATAGAGAGAGAGAGATGTGCAGCTCCATTGGATGATTTTTTTTGTTGATACTTTTCTAATTGGCAGTGCAGACTTTAACAGCACTTACATTTGATCCAAATTAGACATAGGGGACTAAAATGATGATTTCGATATCAACTGCAAAGTTATGCCATAAATGTGGCTTGAAAATGTATTTTTTAATAAAAAAAAACTTTTAACATAGTATATATATAATATATAATATAGTTAGTATAATAATCTGATTGTCATTATCTAAACGTCTATACAATTGTGTGGCAAAACTTGAGATGAGATGAGATACTTGTCAGTCAACAGCTAATTGAAGAATTGAGACATCCAAAAGAAAAGTAAAATATTTTCCATCTATTCTTATTTTTCTATTTATATAAATTATTTGAGCATTAAAAAGAAAAAAAGGCTCTCAAAAAAGTTTATTCCTTATAAGAGATTGAAGCTTTGTGTTAAATGAACAGGTCTCAGAAAGCTTTTTGGGGCTTTAGCTTCTTCTTGATCAGCAAAATGACGTCTTAACCATCAACTGTTTTTGACAGCGGGCATTTAAACAGCCGATTAGAACAGACCGGGTTTTTTAAAAAGGATTTATAGAGAGCAAGAGAAGTGTTTTAAGGAGGGTTTTCTCAATTTTAATTTATTTGATTACAATTTAAAAGAACAGTGCAGAGTGTGTTTTTTAATTAAAAGTTTGGGAAGAAACAGTTTCTGAATTTAATCCAGTTATCAGGCATGTGGACTGGACTTATCATGCAGTGGGCCTGTGTTGTCATCAGTAACACAAGGAACATTTTACTGGATAAAGGAAGAATGGCTTCACCTCACTGAGTAAATCTACAAAGTGTAAGAACGTAAAGGTTTGATCACAGCACTAAAACCCCTTAGAACAAGTTAACATTTCCTAAATAAGACTCTTGATTCTAATAAAACTAGTCCTTGTTACATTGTTTTTTATATATATAACTAAGGAAGCTCACCTTCTACACTATCAGATGCTTGTCTTATAAAAAGTGAGTGAAGAAAATAAGTTACACTTTCTTTTCCCAAACAAAGTGAGGTCCATGGAACAGTACTAATTTCATGCTTTTCAAAGCAACCTTTGAATTTTCTGATGCTTAAAGTTTTTACCAAAACAAAGCATCAAATAAATGCCTTTGATGATAAAACTGTATGCTGGATGTAATATTTCACTGAAGGTTAGAGCCTACACTGTTCTTGCACACGTACACATTTTGCAGGAAGAAAGAAGCGGTGGTGAACAGAGCTCTGATCTGCTATCACACAATGTAACCCTGACAGCTTTTCCACTTAACCTTGAAAGTGTGGAAGTAATGATATGTTCTTTTTCTTGACAGCGAAAGCATCTTTTTCCTCAGCAGATAACGGGCGCAGGGGGAGCTGACAGATCCCAGGAGAGTGACACACACAGAGGAAACAATGACAAATGAAAAAAGCTGTAAGAAATCTTCGCTGTTACAAAGAGAGGTCAATGAATAACAATGTTTGAGCAGCAGCAGCTGCAGAGACATTTTCAGCTGGTAGTAGAGCTTTTGGGAAAGTAAGACAAGAGAAAAAAAAGAACTGCAAATGTAAACTTGACAGAAGAAGAAGAAGAGGGAAAAGGCTGATTGGAAAAAGGGGATTAAAGACAAGCAAAGAGAGGCGAAGAAAAGCAGATAAGAGATACTGTGAGAGGGCAGCGGAGGACATGCCAGTCCTCTGCTGCCAGCAATTTAAACTCCTGTGAATATAAATCACAGCAAACAGGGAAGAAAGGAGACAGATTACAGTAATAGATTCCACTCAGGTAATGACTGCAAACCCAATCCAAGCATTCTCACAAAGGCCTTACTTAGTGGCAAAGATTTTAATCTCGGCAGGGGGCTCAGGCCTCATCAGGATTTTAATCAGCTGGCTCATTTCCCGATTCCCCCTCTTCCTCTTCATCTTCTTGATCTTCATCTCTATCCTCACTATAGCCACTGCTTTTCTCCTCTTCTTCCGAGTCCTCCATGATGGGCGACAAATCGTCGGAGCTGTTCATCACGCCTGAGCTCATCTCTGGTTGCGTGCGGCGGGAGATTTTCTTGATGGCTGGTGGCTTTCCTGATCCAGTTCCTTCTGTCTCCTCCTCGCTGCCTTCTTCACTCTCTTGATCTGATTTTTCATGAGAAGAACGTGAATGTCGAGATGTGTCGGGCCTTGAGCAAGAACGTGTGGAACCAGAGTATCTTTTGTCACCTGGACTGTTGGTGGGGTGGCTGCTCCTGCTTCTGTGTGTTCTACCATTCCTACTGCTGCTACTTCTTGAACCTTTCCTGCTTGACTCTGTCCTATCATCCTCACTCTGTGACGCCGAGTCATTCTCAGACTCCTCTTCCTCCTCATTCTGGCTCCACTCTTCCCCCTCTGTTCCTGAGTCAGACTCATTCGTTTCTGTTGTAACAGATAATGTTGGGCTGCTTCTGTTTGAGGGACTAACCTCTGAGGGAGACTCTTTGCTGCCATTTCCTGATTCTGAATCACTTTGCCCTGTCACACTGTCACTAATATCCTCGCCTAACTCCCACCTCCTCCTCTCATCTCCTCTGGCAGACACTGATGCAGAAACACTCATATCTCTTATGGAGCCATATATCTTCCCACTGTTCTCTCCTCTTTTACTATTGCTCCACTGTTCATCTCCCACCCTGGCGGGTCCCTGGAGCCTTCTGGCCAAGGAGATAAGACTGAGGGCCTCACTCAGCTTTTGTTTCACTGGTGGGGGTCTGCTTGCTTCAGTGGATGTTTGGAAATAACTCCCATCAATGATCATGCCACCATCCAGGCTGACATACTGGCCAAAGAAGCCAGGGAGCTCTCCCCTGTGCTCTGGCCTGATGCCCTCTCTTACTGCAGCTGCATTTCTCATCCAATTGTTGCTTTTGTTGCTTTCCCCCCATGTTTCTAACTCTGCTCTTCCTCCTCTTTCCTTCTTTTTGTCTGTTGCTTCATTTTTCCCTCCATTTGTGTCAGTTGTTTTACTCGCCTCCCCTTTCCCCAACCTAACATCTGCTCCTTCTGCTGTTCTCCCCACCAGTCTGCCCCCTTCCTCCATTGGTCCGACTCTGGCTTTGCTCCAAGGTGGGTGGATGGCAGGAGCTGATGTTTTATCCGCAGGGGACAGCAGTGCACTCATTTTCATTACAGCCTTTAACCTGGCAGCTGTACTGGAGCCTTTAGGTTTACTTGTACCACCTTCTTGTTTTTTGTCATCCTCACTTCTCAGAGGAACCAGAGTCTGTCTCAGAGGTGGAACAGGTGGAAGATCAGGCTTGAGGTGGGTGGGGTGAGGGGATAATTTGTCTCCTTGAAATTGTCTCCTCACCTGTCGTCATGATAATAAATAAGGTTTTTATTTAAAAAGACATCAGTAAGACTACACAAAGTTGCATATGTTACATGTTCATTTGATTAGGGTGTGCATGCATGGGAGTGTGCAAATCTAAAAGGCTCAGTTGAACAGTTTGAGATAATGTATAAAGGTCTAGATTTATATGAATAATCTGATTGTCTTTTCTTTTTATCATAATCCTTAAAATTGTTTTAAGAGCAGTTTGACTGGATGGTTCATATTTAAAAGCCTAATGTTATTGTTGACAATAATAACTTCTTTAAAAAGCTGCCAAATTAATCTTAAACGGATCCGTTTTTGCCAGAATACTGTAAAAAAGTTGTCATAATAATATCAGCAGTATTTTTCACCATTTTTGTTCTGTTATTTTTCAGTATATTTTATAATATTTATTAGGATGGATTGCTAAACAAAGTCAAATGCTTAAAATGCTGCTTACTAATAGATGCAAATAAACTACCTGGTCAGCAGATCACCTGTTCATGGAGTAGTGGCTCTTTCAAAATGTTTTCACTACACTTTTCTTCCTAAAGTCCTCAAAACACATTTCTGCTAAAGTCTATCCTGTAGCATAGATAAATAATAACAAAAATAACAAAAATAATCTGTTTAGCCCCTTGTCCCTACAGTAAAGAGTCTAGCTAAAGACTCCTTAAAAAAAGATCCCAGAAAGAGTTCCTTGGAAGTTCAAGCTGTTTAGGTGTCTGTGTACGTTACACAGCAAACTGGGTGACTGCAGCAGAAAGGATGAAGACTGTGCTTTGTCCCTACATCCACACAAAAACAGTCAAATCATGTGCTTTCTGCTCTCAATCATATGCAGGTTCATTAGTGCTTTAAGACGTTTCCACAGTTTGAGGAGTTTTCTCATTCACTCATTAGTAGATATATGTGACTGTTATGAGAATGGATGCCGTCTGAAATACCATCTCAGACGATCATCTTAGCAGTTTATCAGAAATTAAATTTCTGTTTCAGTGAACTAAGTGCTGGAGGATTTTGCTAATTGTTGGCTGCAGACAAATGGCATCCTATTTTTTATGGAATTTATTCTTACTAATATTCACATTAGCAGTAGTAAAAGATTAATCTTGCCAGAAATACATATGCAAATGTTTGATACATGTCCTGCACTGTACCCTTCAACACTGTATTCTTATTACTCTGCATTACTTTCAGCATAACTCTCATTTGGACACTTAATTAATATTTAAAAATAAAAAAAAAAGAAAAGAAAAGAAAATATCCCAATCTAAAATTTCTACAGTTCTTTTTTAAGAGAAGTAATGCCATTTCAGATTAGGTGCATGCAGGTTTGGTAAAGTTCAATGGATCAATAAATATCATACACCACTACACAATGATCATTCATGGTTTAGTTATATAGCAGCATTTCAACAAGTTTTGCTCTGTGCTTACCTCTCCATCAGACTCCTGAGGGCTGTAGTAGTAGCTGCCGTCGTCATCAACTAAAACCTCTCCATATTCATCGTAGAGACCAGAGGTAGAGATGAGCTTCCTGCGACTGCCATACTGAGGCAGTTCATACCTGCACACACAGAAAGAGACGAACATGAAGGAATAAACTGAAAAACTCACATTAGACAGTATAAATAATTTTGTTGCTAATAACTTTTAAAGTTAGCTTTAATACTTTATTAGAAATAAATGGAAGCTGTGCTCAAGTGCAGACTTGTCCAATCAGAAGAAGACAGGAGGGAAAACTTTTTTTAAACAGATCTGTGCACTTCCTTACCTGGAGCCACTTACCCAAACAATAACATGCAATGCAACAATATGGTTTGGTCAAATGATAAGCAATGTCTAATGACCTCCCTAAACTAAGCTGGCCTAATCACAAAAGCAGCATTTTGTTGCCAGGAGACATTCTGTTTGCAGAAAACACTGGAATCGATTTTCTGCCCTTTTGTTTCTCTTACTTGCCTGTTGCTGGGAGTGCTGCCAGATTTTACTAGCCAAGAAAACTGTTGTGTATCACTACTTGGGCTCTGTGCCCTGCAGTCAGCAACTCAAACAGCCAGCGGCACAAAATAATAATATAGAAAAAAAAGAGCATTTTTCTGAATGGTTTCCTGAAAACAACATGTCCGGGTGTAATTAAAGTAACCAATCTGCTGCGAGTCCTTTCCTGGAGTTGCACTGAGAAGTTGCCTGGAGTAATTATTCTGCCCACAGTAAACTAGTGGGAGAAGTTGCCTTTCTATTACATAAAGTGGCCAAGTAATAACCAAATGGACGGGCTATGTGATGGCTACAGATGGATGAAGGTGAGAGAAAAAGGAGGCAGATAAAAAAAAAAAAAAACAAGAAAATGAAGACAGAATGAGGAAACTGAAGGACTCACAGCAAAAAGACCCAGTAATACATAAATGGCACATTCATAAACCTTATAGCTTAATAACGTCATAAATAACTTAACCCATATCCCATAACCCTGGTTATATCTCTGCAAGCTAATGTAGTGTCTTAACCCTCCACTACACTCTGATTATAGCATTTCAGCTATTAACCTGCAGATTCAACCTACACAGAAACCATTAGAAAATTATTTATAGGCATCTGTCACAATTTTTCCTCAATTCATTATCCTCCCTCATTTCTTTTACCCTTTCTTTGCCCCGCCTTCACACCACCTCATATCACCACTAGAGGGTGGTAATAACCTAAAAATATCTTAATGCATAGCAAAGTTTGTATGATCTTTGGGATACCATGGTGTTTTTGGAGCAGTTTCTGGTGGAACCTCGACAGGACAGGTCAGGACAGGAGATTTACTTTGCACTGTAAGGGTCAAACATGTTAAATGTTTAAACATGTAATTGTTTGTAGCATATGGGGAGATGGAAGAAAAGTTGCCTTTTCTGTTAAAAGTTATCTCTTTTCTAACAAAACCTCGGGTTTTCCAACACAGTTGTATGATGTAAAGGAACAACTTTCACAAAAAACTAATCCACAGCCAGCCGTAGCCCAATTAGAGATTTTTAGCCCATAAAACATGCATCATTACCTTTCAGCTATTAAGTTGCTCGAAGAAAAGGAAAACTTTTTTTCAGACTAGCACTTATTTGACTCAGTAAGGTTGAGACTACTCACTTGCAGCACTATGTATGTGTAAGCTAAGCTAATTATCTACCTTTAATCAGGGGTACCAGGCAGACTTAAAGCAAAATGATTTGACAAAGAGCAAAGCAAAGTTTTATTAGAAAATATGGGTCTTCGGAATCTGCTTGATTATTGGATAAGATGGATTAGGAGAGATGTTTTGTTTACCTCAAAACTGAGCTAAATCCTACACATCATTAAGTGGAAGACACTATTTAATCAATATTTATCAAACATACACAGACCATTCATATTAACTGTAAGAAGAGCAATTTAAAAAAAATGGATAGAAAAGCAAAAGCAAACAAAAACACATTATGCTTATAATCTTTTCAGGAATAATGGCCAAAAAAAGAAGACAAATTTACTAACAGAGGTACAGGTGTTGGTTCTTGAGGCTGAAGTCAACCAAATGTTGCTGCTTATTTCAATTAGCTTATTCATGTCAAGTTAACGTTTATTTGTACAACCCATCACACGCATGAGGCAACACAATGTTGTTTACACACATTTAAATATTTGGAGCACATGGATGAAAGCTCATTGCACATCCGTTACTGAATCTAAACATCCCTCACATGATATAATGTAAATAATGTAATCTCAAAGTAGTCTTTTGAAATAAATCAAGCTACAGATCTGTTTCAAATTAAACATCACTATTGATCAATACATATTTTGAACATATGTAGATGATGAGATTGTATCATTCAGCTCTATAGCAGACACACCGATCACTGTACTGCATGACCAAACGTCAAAAAATCAAAAGGATTGTTGCTTGAATTTGGCCAATCTATTTTTTTTTCAAGAGTATAACACTCTTGCAGCCATTGATAAAATTATTTCTCTGCACATGTAGACCCCTAATCAAAATCATGCTGATATTGGCTAGCAACAGACCCACAAGCAGAGAAAATTACATTTCTTTTGGAGATGGATTAAAGGTCAAAGGTTTATGACCTGAATTTCTTCATATAATTTCAGTCATATGTGAAGATTAAAATGATTACAGAAGCAAATATGGATAAACTAAAACTTCCTATGATGATTAGTTGGACATTAATGAAAAATATTCTTATCCCAACGTAGTATTAAAATACCTGCTTGGTTCATTTACTAAAACAAATGAACATATTAGATATTCTTCTAAAGCCTGATTTTCTGATGTGCACAGAGTCAGTTTGTGGATGTTGCTCTAAGCCACCAGCATCTGGCCTATTGTCTGCTTCCACGGCTGGGTGCCTGATTAGCTGCCACATTGCTGCAAATCTAAGCAGAGAGAATTAGCTCAGAGTGTGTGTGATGGAGTAAGCATGTGTGTGAAAGAACAAGCAAGAGAACATTTGAGTGATCGTATGACTGAATGAATGTGCTTGCCACAGGAGAGGTTGTGAGTGTGTGTACTTTCTACTGTGCATTTTTGCATCAGGGTATATTGGTGAGATGTGTTTGGAAAAATCAAATCACGTTCCAGGGAGTCTGAAACTAGATTTATTTAAAAACAAAAATGCAAACAAAAAAAAGCAAAGCTAAAAAAAACAATGCTTCACAGATGGCAGGCAGTCTGCATGATAAACACACACACACTCAGGAGGAATACTGTGAACCTTGTGTGTTTTAAGACATATTAATATTTTGATTAAATGAGTTGTTTATCATACCGTAAATCCTCTACAGTCTTTTTGTCTTTCAACTTTATGGAAGAACACTATGAAAGAGAGCTCTCTCTCTCTCTCTCTCTCTCTCTCACACACACACACACACACACACATATCCCTTTACTTCCTGTAGCTCAAAAATGGAATGAGACTGGCATGAAGCAGTTTGCTGTTGTAGCCAACACATTGTACCTGATGCAATCAGCTTGATGTTAGAGCAGCCTTTGTCTGGCTGACACAGACTCAGCTGCATAAAGCACTTGCAGTAAGAATCAGAGTCTTGTCTGTCTCTGTTATTGAGGAAAAGTAAGACATAAAACAGTGGTATTTTGCCTTTGTTTACTACCTGGAGTGTTCTTATCACTGTGTACTCAATAGTGGTTTATAAAGTATGCACTGTTGCTACTCTACCACTACACCAGTGACTGAACAACAGTAAAGGTGGCCGTATGGCTAAAAACTGTATTAATCTTTGTCAATGAGTGAATTATCCTAATTGCAGTGTAATCATATTGATACTTGGTGTGTTCTCTCAGTTATTTACATTGCAATTTTAGTAAAGGTGACCTTTCTACTATGAAGCAGAAAAAAATTAGTCTTTGAAGTACTTTTTACATACCTTGCCTCTCATCTTGACAAGAGAGGCATAATTGGGCCATGCGGTAGGACCACAGAGGGGCTGGATTAGGCCAAGGTCGTTTTAACTGCCCATTTTGTATGCATCCAACACTTTGACCGCAAAAATAAACTGTTCAATTATGATTCATGAAGTCAGTTCATAATCTTCAATGGAAATATAAGTTTAAAAAGTTACTGATCAATTTTAGATATTATATGAAGCATGCAAGCAGAAAATAAAAACTATAACATGGAAGCTTTTAGAGTTGAGCGCTGAAAAGATCTCTTGTCACAAGGGGGATTGTACTAACCCATGATCATAATTGTAGTAGTCTTGTGTGTAGTAATCCTGGCCAGGGTCGATCCCAGATTCCATCGACAACTCCTGTTGGATTGAAAGACTATTAATAGCAGCCTTAAATACACAATGCAGAGACACTTGATTATTTGGACAACAATGACACTGGGAGAGACAAGCCTGCACTTCAATAGGACACACCACAAGAGAGAAGTTAAGATGTTTCCAGAAAAAAAAAGAGAGACAAAGTACCTCTGGTCTAAGGAGAGAGGGTCTGAGAAGTTGCTGTGTCTGCCAGAGGGGAGGAAAAGAAAAGAAGTGAATGAAAGGAAAGAAGTTCTCACCAGTGAAATGTTCCCTGTGCCTCTGGCTGCATGATCGATCCACCTTTATGCTTGACAGATGTTATTTCCTGTCTTTTCCCTTTAAAACACACCTTTGCTAAAATGAGTTGTAAAGTTTTATGCAGACTTTACCAGCCCAGAGGGGACATTGTTAGAAAATCAGGCTGCATCAGACTTGTGTAGCTACTCATTTGACAAATGATGCTGAAACTGCAGCTGATCACTTTTTCATGAGAAACACATTTGGGATGATTTCACTGAACAGTAGAGTAGTGCCCAAACACCCCAGTCTGGCACATCTTCTTGAGTGAAGCGTATAATCAGATTAGATTTTTTTCATTTTTTGCATTTCTTTGTGCAGTTCTCAGATGTTTGCCCTGCTAAATCTCCACTTACTTCCATTGTTCTTGTATCTATCTATCTATCTATCTATCTATCTATCTATCTATCTATCTATCTATCTATCTATCTATCTATCTATCTAT